>CAEGAF010120762.1:0-14813 GCA_903067075.1 Micropoecilia bifurca
CACCAATTCTCTTTTTACACATTGAACAACTGGAATGAACCAAATTGTACACTAAGAGTGAGGTAAATGTTATTTAACATCTTGCTGAAAGGTTCCTCGTGATGGAAGCATACATTTCACTCTACACTTCATCCCAAAGAGTCAATAAGACTTAAAGTAGTCCCTCAAATAAAAATCTATGGGACTTTCAAAATTGTAGATCATGGTAAATTATGGAAAAGCTAATGGCGTTTATCTTTACACCAGAGCAAAAAGAAAATTCCCACAAATCAACATTAGGCTTATTTCAGGGAGTGAAATAAAAAAAATATTTTGGATTAATTTTAGTCTTCAGATTTAACTCAGATTATTAGAGAAAAATCTATAAGATTTATTCTGGTGTGAAGGTTGAAGACTCAGAGAGCAGAGAGGTCAAAGGTTGAAAGCATAAAAGTGGCTAATTTAGACTGTTTGAAAATGGCAACGTAACTTCACAGCCAACATAGCAACTAGCTGACTACAATGTGCACAAAACTTTCTAGATATTCCATTAAATAAGAGACACAATTAAAATCACGTGAATACGTTTTTTCCACACAATAGGTCATTAAAAAGACGTCGTGTTCATCATCCTCCACCCACATCCTGTTGTCTTCCTCATTTTTCTGCCAGTCGTAACACCCAGTTCTTGATCACGTGTCAAAAAAGTGTTTCCACTGCATCAATTGCATACATCAATTTCAATACAGCTGAAAACCACTACATGTCCATAGCATAAATTATTACTCACACATTACTACTCTCTGTTATTGCAATGAATATCTTACTGATTAGAAAGTCCATACCATGTTTAAGCTAAATTTGCTACACAAATCATCAACAGCAAATGTTTTTAATGTAAAAAGCTCTGAAATGTAATTCACCCAGATTTACAGCTGCAGCTGACTCTGATGACAAATCCTTTTGTTGTGGAAAGCCACATTCACAGCTTAAAAGACTTACTAGTTTCCCACCCAGATCATTGTCATGAAGCCTTGGCATAAATTAAAACTGGAAGACTCTCTGGATCGTCTCACTCATCGTCATAGATCTATCAATGTGAGCTGAGCCACATCAAGGCCAATCACCGACCAAGGTCCCACTAATAAGAACCTCTCCATACATGGCATCTTCCGCTTTCCACCTGCGCTCAACCCACCTCCGCCCTTTCTCCACCTCCAGTCTCCTGACTCTTCAGGCTCCCATCCTTCACCGACCTTCACCACCGGCGTCAGACCCCAGGGGATGATTTTCCTAAACAGCATCAGAAATGCTCATCCGAGCTTATTGCAGTTCACAGCTCGATGTCCTCAGTTGTGGTCAAAGAACTTTAATTCACGCATGTCAATAAACCTTTTTAATCACCGTCTTTCTCCGTCTGAGTCTCTCCAGATTGAAATGAACAAACGAATTCTTCGACAGCTCCAAATAAAACACCTCTGCAGCACATTAGTACCATCTCACAACTTGTCTGTTTTTAGCATCTCCTGTGTATAAAATCCTGGGCAAGTTGGTAAAGGCATAAAATTTCCAGAAACAAAACTGTTTATTGCTCTGAGCCCTCAGTTGGGATTCAACATTTACTGAATCCAATTATTTCTTCATTATTTATTTGAAATTTTAACTTTTGTCTTTGAGTTAGTCAATTTATACTCATTGTTTGGTTTTGACTTGTTTCCTTAGTTTTGTGCTCCTTTCTGTTCATTGTTTATGTCAGTCATTCCTGTTTCCATGTGTCTTCCTCTGGTTTTTATAAACAAATCTGGTTCCTCATTAAGGTCTTCACTATTATGTCTGCCTGTGTCCTGTTGCATTTGGGTCGTCAATTTAACTCAGTGGAAGTTGATATTAATTTGGCCAAATGATTTGCTCAGTTTGTCTGCAATAAAACAATAATGTCACATTTGTTCTTGAAAGAACGTCTGTGGCAAAGTTTCTAAAAGAACATGTTCAACACTCCTCAGTTTTTTTTCTCTTTCTGGAAGATCCATTAAGCCATTAAAGGCTGCTGTATTACCAGTGTGGGCTGTTTATGTGTTCATGACAGAAACTACTTCTGTTGCTTTGCTAGCAAAATGCTCATGTTTCAAAATGCTGCAATGTTTTCTCAGCCACCATTTTCTTCCCCAAGGATCACCCGAACACCTCGGCATCTCCTTGTCTTATCTCCTTCCATGTCACACATGACAATGAAATCTGACTGTTGAACATCTACCTGAAAGAGTGATCATATGCAGCTTGTCTCTGGTGAATGCCTCGGCACAGCAGATAAGAGTTTTCCTCTCTGAAGGGTTGTCGGGAACCTGATTGTGCTCACTGTGTAAGTGCCACTTTATCTTGTTGCGAGGTGAAGAGCGATGGCATGAAATTCATTTGGCTTTTTGCTACAGTTTGATGAATTCTGTTCTCATGGAAATTTAAATCACTGAACATATTGTGAGACTGTGCAATTTCACACTGAAAACGGAGCAGAAAACACTTTTAAAAGGGTCGTGAGTTCACAGCTTTTCTGCACACATGCTTTCATGTATTGATTCGCCTGCAGAGGATTAAAAGCACTGTCTAAGTTTGGGCTTTCAGAGATACGAGGCATAAGAAAGAGATAAATGTGAGGCGAACATTAGCCTCAAGGCCAAACAAATACGGTGCCGTTTTAATGTTTGTTAGGAAAATCTATTCTTTTCTTGTTGTTCTTATTTTTGCCTAAAATGTTTTATGAAGAAAACTGTAACAAAATTTGATTTTGAAATGTTTAAATCATTTTAGAGTTGTTTTGATATCTAAACAGCAACTGAATGCAACATAGGAGAATAACAATTTCTGAACAATGATCAGGATGATGATTGACTTCAGCTTGTAGCTTCACTTAGCCCTTATTAAAAGGATTTATTTGGATGTTCTCCATTGCATCACAAGAGTATCCAGTCAGAATTATGCCAGAGGCAAATTGATGGTTGAAATAGCAGGTGTGGTACAAAAAAATAAAATATATTTGAACCTGTATGTATAGTTTATATTTACACATTGCTGCTGTAAGTTGGCTTCTTGGGAACAAATATCAAAGTTACAGTTTCAATCCTGGATTAAAAACAGAATCTTTCCAGATTAAGTAATACATTGTATTACATAATCTAATTTAATCAAGAATTTCTTTTTTGATATATTTATCATGGATTTAAGAAACTTTCTGAGTCAGATCAAACCCTAGCTGATATCAGTGCTCCATGAAAAACATGATTTTCCATTTTGTCCATAGAGACAAAATGGAAAATCATGTTTAATTCATCAAAATCTCAGTTAAATTGGGACAAGGGATTTAATTTCCTCATGCTTCACATGGTCATCTCCCCACAGCAGGAAACTTGACAGTTGCTTGGAGACCCAGAGTTTCCCTTCATCACTTTAACAGTTCAGTTGTTTGTACAAGAAATTACACTCATAAGACCTATTAAAATGGAAAGACAGATCTTCACTTTGTGTGTATTACACAACTTCTCACTTAAAATACAAAGCAGCCGGCCACGTCCAGTGCCAAAGCTTTTTCTTTCATGTAAAACTCTGATTCTATTTTTCACATTTTGTATTTTAATTTTCTATCCAGACATCTTAATTTGGGTTACTTAGAGTTAATTAGGTTTTGTGAACCAATTACATGGACTGATTTGCTAATTAAAAATATACTAATGAACTAAAATAAGAGGTTTGTTGAAAAATAATGTGCTCTTGAATTAAAACAACCCCATTAAGATGGCAAGATCTTATTGCTTTGTTTGAGCAAGGATTATTGAAGCATCCTGGATAGATGTGCACCCGAGGCTCCCTGCATTAAATGTTTATAGACACAAAGAAAGTCTCACATTTTCAATAAAATGCTTGTTATTTATGCAGTGTTATTCTCCGAGGAATAGGGTGTTTCACATGGAAATGATGAGCGCAGGATGGACTCAGATCTATTTTACGCTTTGTACCAGAAAAACGTCTTTCTGCACTGGAGATTCATAGTACTGAAAAAAATACTATTTAGTCACCGTTGGGTCGTCTTAAATGATCCAACAGTGATTTTAAAACTAAATCTAATTCAGTTAAGACAAAAAGGAAACAAGATGAAGTTCAAAAGTGACCCACTTTCGCTGTGGAGGAATCTAAAGATAAGTCTCTCGTCCGGTGACAAAAGACTTCAGCTCATTGAAACTGCAGCAGCATCTCTATTGAGACATGTAACCTTTGCACCAAGGTGAAACAAAATGATGAAAGGTAGAGCAGGGAAGATGGATCCGTCCCCATTATCCCATTATCAATGTTGTCAGCTCAATCTCCCCCCATCAAAGACTTGCAGAATCAGTCAGCTAGTATTAGTGTGCAATTTCCAGGTGTGACCAGGCAACAGCTTAGCAGTTATTTGGCTCCCAGGTCACCTAAGAAAACTGGGATTTATTTTGTGTCATAAAGGGTCAAAATATTGGACACTTAATATGGTTTTTGCTGTTGCTTTGCGGATTTGAGACTTTGTGAACTCTCAGTTTAACAGAAGGTCAAAGACAGAGAGAATGAGGCAGTTTTCCACCTGTTAAATACTTTTGAAATTGTTATTACTGTTTAATTTTATTTCATTGTGTCTTATTGACATTAATTCATTAATGACTTTTTAGAGTTTGTTTGATCGTTTTTATTAGTTGCTATCAGTTAGATATTGTTCACTGTCAGTTTAGTTTTAGTTATAGTGGCAATTTTTGATTTTTATTATACACTTTAGTTATTTTTTATGTGCAGAATTATGTGGATATTATTGGTACACATACCATTTTTTAAAATAAATTCACTAAAAGTTTCACTCAATTATTGTTGAACAACAGATGTCTGGTGTTTATCCCAACTTTTTCTGTATCCATTTGTGATCTTAGAGTCATAATTTGTTAACAGCTGCTGTAAACGGTTTGTGTGGGGAAAGAAAAAGCTTATTGTTTTATACCTGATGAACATGTACATTTCTCATGCATAACTAAGTGGAAAATGTAATGTTCTTTTGGTCAACTTTCAAAAATGACACCAAAACATACAGAGAGAAAACATTAACGTGTTTTTATGCAGGTACAGTGGAGAAAGAAAGGTGTACTTTATGTCAGTGTTTCACAACAGCATTAATGTTTGACTCGGCACTTAACTGAATTACTCTCTGGAAACAACCTGGAGCTAAATGTAAACATGGAGAAAAGTCATCTGATGTCTTAATTGCTACCTGCAGTATCCAGTCAAACTAACCTCCTTGGATCATATCAAATGTAAGGCATATGAGGGGGATTTTCCCAACAGCTCTGCATTCAGGTACAGCTGGGACATCATGCTGTCGAAGTGTCAATAGAGCTCCAAATATGGAATTAAACATGTTTTGTCTAAAATATGGACACATTGAACAGTCTGGCGACTTGTCCAGGGTGACCCCGCCTCTCACCCGGAACGTTAGCTGGAGAGGAACCAGCAACCCTCCTCACCCCACTAAGGGACAAGGGTGTAAAGAAAATGGATGGATGGACACATTGTTACCTAAAAACATTTAAACACCAACATTTACTGCTTTTAAGTGGCCATTTTTTGTGTAATATATCTACTGTATCTATCCAGGTATTGACAATGTCTGATTTATTCATAAAAGAAAAGTCAGTTTTATTTAATTTTCACCATTTAAGGTTTTATAATAAAATAGAACTACATTATTGTATTTATATTTACTATTTGAATAGTTCACACTAAACTAGGTTTTTCTAGAGAAACCTAACAAAAATCTGTAAAAATATAATGACCATAATATGTAATTAAATGTTTGGTGTATATAAGATGACATAATTTGGTACAAACCTTTTTTTTGTATGGTGATGGGGTTAGATAGCATTTGTTAAAAACTGGAACTTTGAGCCCTTTTGGTTTTGTATCTGTTATCACTGATAGGCTGAAATCAGCTTTCTTGGCAGGGATCACAATCATTCATAGTGCCTGTGTGGGAGAAATGTCTACGTAGAGACAGGCACATTTTTCTGCCAAAATGCTTGGGTTGTGTACAATGACTTTCAGCTGGCAACTCACAGTTGGGAAATGTAAACAGCATAAAAAAGCATAAAGTAATCTGTCTTTGTCTTAGGGTGAGAGCGTACAAATCAAATATATAAAGAAAATATGTTGTATTTGTATTGCGACTACATGTAAGATAAGTTTTGAGCCTCTGTTGACCTAAAACATCGACCACTCCTGACAATTTGTCACCACAGTTAAGTCTCTTCTCCGTGACATGATGGATGGTTTGACCAAAAAACAATTTCCCTCTGCTGTCCCGAATCTGCTCCATGACACAAAGACGACAACATCATCTCTTTTGATGCTCAGCGTTTATGTCACGACACTGAAAACCAATCTTTTCTTGTGATTTGCTGCAATCTTCTTCTTTATGTTCCCAGCAGTGCATGGAGATAAGTCAATGTATGGGCTGTCATGTCTCTGCACAGCCACAACATACGACAGCATGAAAAACACTGTCACGCACAGCTGCAGTGTGGGCCTGTATCTCGTGTCAAAGAGCTCACACACTGTCGCCGCTTGCTGTGACATTTCTCTGTAGCGCCACATGCCAGCTACCGAGGCGTCAAGTGGGAGGAAAATGTCAGGTATTTTCACCTCCATTTAGTCCAGAACAGGTGATTCAACTGCAATAACATGTTGCTTCGGATTCATGCCACGGAGCTGCCAGGTTAAAATGCAACCTTTGGAGCTTTGTGTGGATTCATCAAGAGCTCTTCTATAGCAGCTGGGAGTTACGTCTGAGTCGTGTTTCCACTTCAAGCACTTACAACCAGTTTTTACTGTGAAGTCAAAAGGTGATATTTCTAAAATGTGATTTAATTAGGGATTAATCATACACCAAAGTTATTTTTTAGTGGCATTTTTCAAAGGTCAGACTGAGAGCTAAAAGCCATCTTCGCTGCACAGATGAGATATTTAATGTTCTGTGTTGCGGTTTCGTTTCTGACTAGATGTGCTCCCAGATTTCACCTGCAGACGACACACATTGTGGGGCGTTTGTGTTAGAAACACACCTTTCATACATGGCAGAGCACCCGTGGACATCTGTCCTGTTTCAGTACACGTCATGTGGGTCTAAACTGTTTTTAGAAGCTGTTGAGACCCAAATGAATGTATGAAAATGTGCAAAAAGTGAATTTTCCATATAGGTTGCCTTTAAATTATTTTTCCCTATCCGTCTGTGATCTCTAATGCAAATTGATGGACACAAAACATTCTTCGCACATAAGTAACAATAAACATATGGCATGGTATGTGATACAAAGGAATACTTGACAAATACATCTTAAAAACCAAAGCTAGGACAATTGAAATAATTGTAATGATACATGAAAAGTGATGCTTCAACAAGTGAACTATTTGCCTAAAAAAAGTGAAAATATCAGTGGTTTGTTTGAAAGACCAACAAAAAAGGTCAAAAACTGTGAAGGTAGAAGCAGGACTCTAGGGAATAACATTATAATTGAAACGTGTCTTTGTGTTTTTACGATGCAAAGCACTTTGAACTGCTTTGTTGCTGAAATGTGTTTACATATTAGATGTGATCTGGTTACTCTGTTTAAGATGAAACTTTCTCCACCTGGACTTTATTAGCGTCCAGCCAGACGTCTGCACTCTCTCAATGCAGAATTTAGCTGAAAAAACTAACAAGATCTCCTGAAAATTAAAGCACCATTACCTAAATAGCCACCACTATCAAGTGAAACATGCTGAGTTGTTCTGTAGCTTTCATAGATACTTTCCTGCTCACATAATGACTGAGTGATTCTGTGCTGCATTAAGACCTTCGTAATGATGAGAAATGACATGAAATGAATGACACAGCATGCTACAAATGGCTCGTTCTTGTTATTGGCTCAACAGTCTGTGATTTCTCTAACAGCCTGTAATTTCTCATTGTGATTTGGGGTGGAGAGAAGAGGAAAAACACACGGTTGGACAATTCATGCTGAGTATGTGTGTCTCCGTTTGGATATAATGAGTAAGTCTGCAGCGTAAGGCGCTTCAACTGGGAAGAACTCCCTGATGCATGTGTGGAAAAAGGCAACAGTGAGGTAAAAATGATAAATTATTTACAGGCAGTACAGTATAGTAGGCATCAAATCACATCACCCACATTTCTACACAAATTATCACAGCCCAGTTGTACGGGATGTAGAGTAAAATTGCCTTTTTAGAGGATGTTTTCTCTTTAGGTTGTAGGAAACTCCCAGATTGAACTGGCTTTGAGGCGTAAGTAGAAACATGTCATTCATCTCAGCGAGTGGTCGCATGTCTCAGCTTTAATTAGATTCCTTGGAGAGATGAGAGTGATGCGTCCAACTCTGAGTGGCCCATCAAAGCCTGCAGTCGATCGGACGGAGCTTCATGCCTCTGGTGGTTGGGCCTGAATTAAAAATTCATGACGGTTTATTTTCTTGATCTTTTTTTCAGTAGGAGTTTCCATTTATTAAATAAAACTGATGTATGTTCATAGTCGGACAAATTATAAAAATCTAATAAAGATACATGCAAGCGAAGTTTATTTGTATAGAATGTTTAAAATAAGCTACAGTGTTGACTAAAGTGTGGCATGAAAATCCTAAAATAACAGTATATTACCACTTCTTCCCACCAACAGACTGGATTTAATTTTAATAGAACAAGCAGAAAAAGTGTAAAGATTACATAAATAAAGAGCAGAGAGAAAAACAGCATTTTCTGGAACGTTTTTATTTTTGTGTGGTTAAAAGGAAGCATTTAAAATGAGTTTCATACATTGTGGCATGATAAAAATGATTTGGTCTGTTCTGGATTTGGCCTCTTGTCCGTTTGAGAGCTGGAGACAGGCACCACTATGGATGGATGGATGGACTTTTCTGGGTTCTAAAATAACTGTTAAGTAATACATAAAAAAATTACTTTTAATTGATATTTTGAACTGGGAATTAGAAATGATGAAATGCAGTTCAAGTTCTTTATAAAAACGGTGAAGTATCCCTTTAATTTAGCGTCACTTCAGAGTCTGATTTGTGAATGACCAGCCAGTCATGATCATATTTTCTTTCTGCGCCAACACGGTCTTTACAGATGAAATATTAAACACCCCAAAAATCCCCTCCTGATCCTGGCGCCCTGGGCAGAGAGCCATTCTGTTCATATCAAAAACAACACTCAACATGACTTCATGTGTGAAAGCATGAAAAATGAAAAACAAGTGATTTTAAATTCCTACTCAGGACCCAAAAAGGTTGAATACGGAGGGTTATTTGTATCAGTGTCTTTAGTGTTTGACAGACAGATGTAATTGCGTCCCACTGACATCATGTTTCATCAGACTGAAACGAGAATTCCCTCTGCCTTCTCTGTCGTTCCCCAGCTGATGAAATAACACTGATCAATAATGAAGAAAGAAAAAATTAAATGTGGAATCCTCCTTGAGATGCTGGTAATTAATTCAGCTTTACTCTCAGACTCTGTGGGAAAATGAATTAACATAGAAAAGCAGTTTAGGATCTGAGTAATTGTGCCAATTATTTTCAAATATATAATTTTAGGTGACAATTATCTGCATATTGATCAGTAGGTTTTGCTGGTGGGATGCAGGGAAATTAAAATGTATGGTGAATAATCAAATATAAACAGTGTATTACAACTTTTTAAAATTAGCTGCTTCCCACCAGCAATCTTTAAATCAACCAAATTAGCTCCACATATGTGACAGCAACAGAGCAAATTTATTTCTTAAAATTAATGTGAGTGTTTTTCATTGCTCAGGGCAAAATATTTGAATAAAAGGAAGGGGAAAAAACAAATGTAAAGTATTCTTTACATTTGTAAATGTAAAGTATTCTTTACATTTGTAAAGAATACTTCTTTACAAATTTTTACAGACAAACATTGTCTGTAAAAAGACAAACAATTTACAGACAAACAAAGAGACAAACATTGCTTTGTTTGGCTCTTAAACAATGTTTGTTTAAGAGACAAACATTGCTCTTAAAGAACGGCGTATACTGACTGATGATATTTTCCTGTGATTATCGAGCCTTGCAGGTATTTAGAAATGAGCCTGACAAACCCACAAGCTTTGTTTACATATTAAATGTCAATTTGACGCTTTCCATTGCTTCTATTTTTGTAGCTTCTGCATGTTCAACATTTACCAACTGATTTTTTCTTTTCTTATTTTACCAATTCACCTCTGATGTGCAGCAGTAATGCAGATAGGAAACTTTGATTGGGCAATACTAATTACAGTTCCATCAAGGAAAAGACACAATGGCCTAAATGTTGCTTATTTTATTTAACGTATGAATTCATTTACTTAAAGTTGTGCTTCTTTGTATTAGTAACTTTAATTATAAGTTATCTGTTAGTGTTGTTTGGTTCATTTTGTTCAGTAATACGTAACTGCTGGGTTCCCATTTTGTGCAAACTGTTCTCATCTGCTTCGTCTGTTGTTGTTTTGTTCTGTTGTTTTCTGTTTACTTGTTAGTTTGCAGTTTTGACTATGAAACCTAACCTTTGTGTAGTTCATTAAATTTCTTTTGAGGTCCCTGTCATATTTTTTGTATGTTCTTTTGAATTTTATGTTAAATAAACCCACCTTTCGAAAATAAGTACAACTTTGTCCTTGTGCTTTACTTACTTGGTCTATTACACCAATAAAAATGAGCTTTACATTGCTTTGAATAAAAATAAACAGTCAGGAAATTAAAGTAAGGTGTGAACATATCTTTAGATGCAGGTAATAAACAATTTGTGCTAAAATGTTTAAACTAAAGCGCTCATACTTAATTTATGCCACTTCAGCACATCACAAAAAAGGCAAAGACTGCAGAGAGATACAGTCCCAATCGAAGGCTGAGTGATTTAAAACTTGTTTAAGCCTTCAGACTTTGAGCCGACGCTCTTACAAAGGTCTTTGAATTAAACACGACTGGATGTGAGCCTAGAGCTCTGATCTCTGTCAGCAGCTGTCAAAAGCCGGGGCTCTGCTATCACTATTTGCTTTTGACAGCAGTGTTGAAATGAGGGGTCCACTGAGGCATGGGGACCTGCAATCTGCTGTGGCTTTGTGGCCAAAAATATTCATTGCAAGACAGTTTTCCTCAATAAAAACACAATTTATTTGACACCAAAGCCTGCTGGCTTGTGACTATTAAGTTATCTTGTGAGAGATTTTCATATGCCTACATTTATTTAAAAAACAGAACACACTAAATGGACAGGTGCCTTTTTGACCCACGCTTTGATTTCACTCCAACTAGTTTCAACAAAGAGGGTTGAACATACATGTGATTTTTTCCAGATTTTCTACTGCTTAGCTATTGCATAAAATATCAATAAATTACATTTAATTTTGTGATTTTTCAGTTGCAAAATGAAACTAAAGTCTAATGTTTTTTTGTAAAAGTCATTCCTATTGACAGTCTTACTTCAAAATTTTCTATTAGAAAACAAAATAAATGTGCCCATCATTTTAAAAAAGTATTTGAAACCAGAGGTTTCTGCTAGAAGAGGGAAAAAAGCATAAATGGCATTCAGCTTTGCAAATTATGCATAATTCAAATGTACTTTAGGTATCGTTTTGTGCTTTTCCTGAACCAAATTATCTAATGAACAAAAGCCGCAGTGAAAAGACGACATGGTGATACTTCCTGTCATTTTTATGTAAATAAGGTAACAATTAGCTAACTTTTGAGCTTTTTATCTGAGCTGGATGTCATCTGTCTCCCAATTTAGAGTTATGTAAATTGTGTTTCCTTTTGTCTAATGCCACAAAGTTGCAACAAAAAGTCAAAGTTTATGGATCACATTATTCATCCAAGTCTTAATTTGTCATGTGCTGCATAATGATTGTGTGCACACGTTTTGTTTCAGCAGGACGCCTCCCCTGATCTTCTTCCTTCAAAACCAGCTCAGCTCCTACATGCTGCTTTCTTATTTGCATCAGTATGTCCTGAATGTTTTTCTAGAGCTGGTGTGCAATTTCAAAATGCTTGTGTTTTGTTCAAAGTGTGTCTTGGTTGTGGCGGTGTTTTGTTTTTGACATGTGTGTCCGTTTAATGGTCCGATCAACATTTACTGACCTTTGGCTATCCACAGGAACCCTTTGTCAGGAGGAGAAAAAGCTATTTTCACATTACTACTTATCTAGATAGTCATAGAACAATATATTTTTATATGATTGTATAATGTAAATATCTTATGAACATTTTTGTTGAGGAATCCCTGCCTTTGGACACCAGCAGTGATATTTTGCTCTGAAAGACAAGCTTCTAAACAGTGTGGTCAGACTGACAAAAGCGGCTGCAGCCAAGAGACATTGTGATTCATGGTGACAACAAACTGCAATCTGCTGCAATGTCGGCTCTCTCGGGAGTCATCAACTGGGAAGGATTGCAGTTCCTGTTCCTCTTCTCTTATCAGCCCCAATAATGTGGCAGATTTTAAAATGTTGATTTTAATGACAACGTCCAGGGATTCCTAAGCTTTTATTAAAGTTTATAAATGTGAAATGGATAAAAATGATTCCAAACAAAACAAAATTTGATCAAATGTGTTGCTTTACACCCATCTGTTCATGACGAATAGTTTGAGGATCAGCTAACATGTTATTGGTTTCATTTTGTCCCTTTTGTCTTCCAATCTTCTTCTTTTATTATCTACAAAAGGAGAGAAACACCTAAGGCAGACTTTGTTATCTTTTCTTCAGTTAGGTAAATATATCAGAAGCCAGGATTGTCATGATCCATGTTTCTGTGTTTATTTTTGAGTTTTTCTGTGTAGTCCTGTTCCCTGTGAGTCTCTGTCTCTGCGTCTTACCTGTTGATTGTCTCCCAGGTGTGTCTCGTTCCCTTGATCACCCCGTGTGTATTTAGTCTCACCTGTTTTCTATGTTCTTCATGGGATCCTTGTCTTGTCATTGTGCTCAGTCTGTTTTCCCCGTGCTGTCAGTCGTTCCTGTTCCCTGTTGATCTGTTCCTTGTACATTCATCATTAAATTCATCCTCATCATCACGTCTCCTGCATCCTCTCATCTCACCTCACCGAACCACTTTATGACAAGGATAATAATTTCTCAATCTTTAACTATAATAATTATTTATGAAAGTCTTGGACTTTTAAATAAGACTAAGCTGCCATAATTGATAATTTTCCTTTGACCCACAACTGCAAGTACTGCAAGCATCTTTGTGTAAAGCTTCCCAGATGCTGTAAAAACCAGCAACCATTTTCTACATATGTAGACTTATATCCATAAAACGTAATGTTACTGTCTTTAGAAGGCAGATTAGAGCAAATCTCAACTATTGAAGACCGTTCTTAATTTTCAGTATCACTCTTATGATCACTTATTGACTTAAACAGTAACAATAAAGTATAAGAGTGTTGCAACATATATTGTTCACAGTGATATCTAACTTGTACTCGTGAGTCGCCCTCATTTCCAGGTGCCATTTCAGTAAAATGTTGGAGTTAAAGCTTTAACTTTTTTTGCAAAACTATTGCTATGTACTGACAGCATAGTATGAAACAGATAATCTTTGAAAAAATGTTGAGCTTCCAATGCTGACTAGAAACAACCAAGTAGGGCCGGGAGGCATGTCTTAGCGCTGTCAATCAACTTCTGTGTGGCGCTGCTCTTCCTTCTTCTCCTTCCCTCCCCTTTGTTATCTAGCCTGCTGCGAATGCTCAGGCTAGTTAGCATGGACACCAATGACAGTGGATAAATGGTTTTCTTGTAAAGGCTTTATTCTGCCATTAGCACATTTAGCAGTGGCTACATGAGGATGATTGACAGCGCTAAGACCCTCCTCTGGCTCTGATTGGTTGTTTTTGGTAGGGAGCGGTTCATTGCTTCCAATGGCAATAGTAACTCTGAGAAGAGTTGGAGGAGATTAATCCTTTCACAGATAATCTGTCTCATATTAAACTGTCACAAGACGGGGACAGTTTGAATAAATATGTAAAAAACATTTCTTTTAAAATATGAAGCTGTAAGCAGGAGCAGTGAAATAGAGACTGGCGTCCTCCAGCCCTCTGTGTGACATGATCCGTTCATCTGAGCCTCGGGTCGCCTTCACACAGCTTTCCATGTGTGAGTCATGAGAACAATGCAAAGGAAACATGGGAGAAACATCTTTCTTTAAGTCCACTTATTAAGCAGAACAGGAAGGAAGCACTGTGAGCTGAATTATGACTGACTCCCACAGAAAAGCAATGAAAGCTGTCCTGCAGAGGCTCTATGGGGTAAAAATACCAACCACTGTCAAACGATAAGGCAGATTGCAGAGTCATGAACAATATTGGTGAGTCAGTAAAGGACAACTATAGTAATGTAGATTATGTAAAACTCAAAAAATGCAGTGCGAATCTGAGTTAAAAGCTGAGTTAGTCATATTTTTTTAAAAGCAGTTTTTTTATTTTCACATAAAACATAAGCTAATTAAATAAAAAAAAAAGAACCTAGGCTATATAAGTGTTTTAAATGACTAATGGGTAGACCTGTAATCCTGTAAATGCATAAAAAACAACATAATTTTTTACATTAAATCAAATTTGGTTGTATTGATGTTTTCATTGAAATTATTGTTTTGCTGCACAGTGGCACAGTTGGTAGAGCTGTTGCCTTGCAACAAGAAGGTTCTGGGTTCGATTCCTGGCCCCGGCCTTTCTGCATGGAGTTTGCATGTTCTCCCTGTGCATGCGTGGGTTTTCTCCGGGTTCTCCGGTTTCCT
>CAEGAF010120765.1:0-18891 GCA_903067075.1 Micropoecilia bifurca
TTTTACCAACATCAAGGGAATGAATTTCAGCACTTTTGGACGTTCTGGGCTCCATTTGAACTCCTCCCTTTTCAGTTTGAAGTGAGTTACACCAAACTACTTTCATGAATTTTGAAAACAAAAGGCATGCGCATGTTTTGTGTGGTACTTTTTATGATCTAAACATACACACAGGCTCACATACACACGTACAAGCTTAGAGATCCAACATTTGATTGTGAAATTGCGCCATTAAAAGGTGTTTTGGAACATTTCTTGTTTTATTGCCTCTAAAAACCGTTTGATATCTCTGTTTGGAGGATTGATTTGTTGGAATGATCTGGTTGAACAACACAGTCTTTGGTTATGAGATCTAATTTGGGATTGGAAGGCCTTCTTGTTACCGCTGCCCCACCTCCCTTCAGTTGATCTTTAATAGACAAAGAAGGATAATATGTTATTTTGCAATCAAAGAAGACTTATGCACTGCTAACCTTAAGGCTTTTATCAGGTCTTGGTTGAGAGGCTGAACTTTCACATGTTGAGTTTCTGTCCCTCTTGAGTTATACCCAGATAAAACAAGCAAGTTTGGTCTAATAAGTCACTTATGATTCTTTGCTTCACAGGCATCAGGACTGAGATACACATATAAATAACAAGGTTCATCAAAAACAAAAACAGATCAGCAAAAATAATTGAATCCTTAATCATCGTCAAGAAGTTTATTTAGTTTGGATTGGAGTCACGCGACACAATTTTTAAGGCTTTTTACCTGGCAATTGTTTTAAGCTCTTTGCCACACCTTAAAAATACATCCTGAAGTGCAACACGGACATTCTCACTCAGCTATAGGTTTATAAGCACAAAACAGCCCCTGTGCTCCCGCCAGCTGAAGGGAAAGTCTGGGCTTGATGGTAAGTGAGTGTATGTGTGTTAGAGAGAGAGAGAGAGAGAGAGAGAGAGAGAGAGAAAACCAGAGGAGGAGGGTGGAGAGGGGCTGAGGGTCTGCTTGGCTCAGCAGTTTTTTTTTCTTTTTTTCTTTTCAGTGCACAACCCTGACAAAGACCGTTCTGTTCTCCTGGCCACTCACTCAGGGAGACGCCCTCATGATAGCTCAGCTCCTATCTCAAGGGTCACGCCTCTAGCAGAAAAAGGCGCTTTAACTCGCTTTGTTTACATCTGTCTTTTCTGCCAGGGAACTCCGCTTCTTAACTCTTTAATCCCCAAACTTCTGGCGTGTAACTACGGTAAAGCCACCAAGGACGTTCAGAGTTAGTTTCCAGTCGGTGTGAGATTTTGTCACTGCAAATAGTTGCTGTTTACTGACGTTTCATAAGTATGAAGGCAGATATCTGCTCAATTTAAAGTTTTATATGTTCTGTTCAAAACAGGATGGTCTGTAAACAGCTTGTTTTGGGAAGAGTAATTTCAAAAACAACATCTCAGTTATTCTTATCTCTGTGTTTTATAACAATGATTTGTAATCGGTGTCAGCAATAATAACCTGGAATAGTTTTGGTCAAGTCTTGTGGCTTCTGGTCCGGTTTCTTACACATGCATTTTGTTTAATTCTCAGTTCTTGATTCTCTTTCTGAGCTTCAAAATGTTTCTTATCCCAAAACCAATTTTATGATCGGCTAAAAATAACTTCAGTTAAAAACAAGAGTGCTGTTTAGGATATTTTCTTTGATAGAACAAACTTTCTAAACTTACCAGACAACTTTTTTAATTAACCTCAAAAGAATATACTGGCCATTAATTCAGGTGTTCTCAGAAATACTCTAAAACATCTAAAGATCAATAATCACATCCATTAGGAATAAAAACATATCATTTCCACAAAGAAAGCAAAAACCTTTTCTCGCATTTGCCTTCAATGATCCTCAGGACTTAAGCAAAACAAGCTGCTTGTGCTCTAATATTGTGTTGCGTCAAACCTGCATGTCTTTATCATGACTTAAGATATACAGCTGCAGTCATTAATAAAATGACCTTTTCCTCCTTAAGTGATGAATGGCTCTAACCTTTGCATTTTTTTTTCTGTTCTGATATGAGCCAATCATTATTCACAAATAGGAACATATTTTACTGTGGTTCATCTTCATTGTGCACAGATAAAACTTAGTGCAAAATTAAGTCTTCTGATTTGCATTCTTTGTGTTTGGCTTTAGAGAAAGTCCAGCAGCTCTCCCCCCACACCAACAGATGCCTGAGCAGAGCACATCACACCTAAGGGAGGTTACAGCAGCCAACACAATCTCTCTTTCACTGTGAGGATCTGCCATTGCGAAACGTGGAAAAATGTCTGGAATGTCAGGGAATGTTTGCTAAATCGGTAAAATAATGTTGGTAGCCTTTATGTGAAAAGGGGAGATTGCATGAAAAATTAAATCATATAAATAAATCATCATTTATTTGTTAATTCATATGCTCTCCTCTGCGTAGGTCTATAAATTCTGCAAATATCCCCCTACCTGCTGTGATTTTCTATGTACAGGCACATTTTATATATATATTTTTAAATTTTTTAAAACTCCAATGAAAGTATGATTACCAGAGACTAGATAAGAGGAATAATTTATTTTTCTACAAGTGATGTTGTGAGCTGATCTTCTGTGTGTCTCCACATCTTTGTCCAAACTAAAACTTGCAGTTTCAAAAGCTGCCATATGGCGACAAAACATAGTAAAAAAAAAAAAAAAGAAAGAAATTACAACTAGCTACAAGCATAAGAGTTTCTAGGAGAGTTTCTCTGGCACACGTTCCTCAGTCACCTGGCTCCACTCTGACTGGGCCACTCTGCTTTTACTTTACAACCACAGACTTGAGTACACATACACACGCACGCACACACACACACACACACACACACACACACACACACACACACACACACACACACACACACACACACACACACACACGCACACACACACACACTCCGCACTGCCAAATAAGGAGCGGGAGCAGCCAATCCTTCTCCACGGGTAATAAAAGTTAAATGCAGCCCATGGCTCGAGACATGTCTCCAGGGGTACTTCTGCCATTGTCTCCGTCATCTCAGGTCTGTGTGAGGGGGAGGATAAAGCACTGAGATGATAACCGGGTATTCTAACGGTAGAGGTTGCATAACAGATAGAAACTGCAGCATAAAGTGTCTCAAAAAGCCCTTTTTTGTTTGTTTGTTTGTTTGTTTGTTTGCTTGTTTGTTTGTTTGTTTTGCATTGTTCATGAGTTGTTGTTTTTCTTGTTTTCCATTATGCTTAAATATATGTAAATATATATATTTTTATCATTAATATAAATAATCTGCTCTATAAATGTTGGAGCTAGAAGGTAGAATGGAATATCTAGAAGCTTCATATAAATACTTAAAGAGAATCTGAAACATATTTTCACATGCAACACAAAAGGTGTATTATTGGTCTAAAACTCCACACAGACCCTGACATGAACATTTGCTTCCCATTGATTTCATTTCATTTGGTTTCTTAACAACAGCACATATACCATTAATGGCATAAAACCATTACCGTGTACCAGTATTTTCAGTATTTATTTGTCGAGCCGCCCTTATGTAAACACATACTGGACTCAGAAGACAGACGTTGAGGTGATGTTTGTTGTAGTCTGCAGTTGTGGGTGTGCTTGGGAAATTTCCATCTTAGCAGTAACAAAGCTTACGGAGGTTAGATGGCCAGTTATCCGAGATCTGTTTGCTCAGTTATGTTTAAAGTTTGCTTTCTGTGTCTACAAGTTAGCATCAATCTATTTAAAGACCAAAAATTATCACGGTTTTCTTCTTTATGAGGTTTGAAAATATGCATACTCTCATGGGAGATTTTGATTTAAAACTATTTTTATTCAGCCAAAAAGATGAAGTAAAGGATGTATCTTTTCTATTCTTCTAATTTAGATCTCTTAATAGGTTAAAAAACAAATTTAAGTATATTTTTTGGGATTGGTGAGGGGACTATTTACATGCCCACAATAATTGCATGTCAAAAGATTTGTTTTCCCTTGTCAGTCACTTGTGGAAAAACGCTGCTGCAGTCAAACTCCTGATGTTGGAAGGTCTCCTTTCATTAATCTAGTCTTGCAATGTTGACCACTTAAACAAACACATAACCAAAAGAAATTTCAATGCTAAATCTACTTGGATTATGGATAATTTTGGGGTTAATAGTACATTAATTTGTTTGGATAATTAAAGAAATCTTACAATTGCATTAAAAAATGGGAAACAATTGAAATGGAAATATATGCTTGAGAAACTTCAGAAGACAATACAAAGTTGTCGTACTAGTTTAGAAGTGATCGTGTTGTATTTGACTTTTATAATTGAATTTCTTCAAACAAAAACCATCTGATGTTAATAACACTCATAAATCCATTTTCTAGACCCTCTGCAGTGAAGGTGGGGGGCCTTGGGAAGGTCCTGGTCTGTCACAAGGAAACACAGAGGCAACAGAACAAACACTCTTGCTTGATTCCTTCAGGTAATTTAAAAGGATCAACTAATATTTAACCACTTACCTTAAAATACTTAAATAAGTTCAACATTGAGATAAACTCTGGTTGGCCATAGTTATATTGGTTCAAGATGAAGCAGTGGTCATATAAATCAATAATAATGAGAAAAGACACTGTAATTTAAGACCAGTATGACACAGATTTGGTAAAGAAATGAGTATACATTTTTTAAAAAGCTGAATAATTTTGAATCTGAACCTATTTTAACCACTACCATTAATGTATCTCTTATACATTAAGGTTTACCCAAACTAGCTTTAATGTCAAAAACAAGTGCTCTAAAAATCAAAAGAAATACGACATATGAGGAAGACCAAATTATTATCTTTTTAGCAGCTGAAACTGAAATTAAAACCTTTGCATTCATTTCAAACCTATATTCACACAGCCTATAAACAGGAGTTTTGTTGTCAGTCGCTGGATTTCTACTGTCTATTATCTAAACTTATGTTTTTTTCCTTTTTTGTTTGTTGCAACCTTCAGTGGAAACTTTTATCTATGACAGTCTGCCTGCTGGATGAGAGTCAAACTCCGATGATGGTGTTTATTGACTCTGCAGACACGCAGCGATACTTTCAGAAGGCGGTATCAGTTTACACAGTGACATAATGACTTAGTTACACGACACCGTTTGTGATAAGTAACACAGTGTCTAACAAAACTGCAACAACAGTGTTTAGCATTCAGTTTACCTTTAATTGCAGGAAATAAAGTGACGTAGGACCACTTATGGCTTGCGTGTGGGTTTGTTTTCGAATGAGAGACGTGTTGAGGTAGGGAAAATGCTGTGGGAATATTAGGATAGAGAAGAGGTGTGGAATGAGAACAGGATGAATTATTTCTCTTGTTGATAATAGGTTCAACTAAAGACATATAATGGCTTATCTTGGTGGAGGCCGTGAATGTTTGCCATGACTGTGGCTCCGACTGACTGTGTTGTGAAAAATAAATATGACCTTCTGATTCTCATTCTAAACAAAGTGGTTTCTTTTCTGTAACAGTGATTGAAAAAAGTGAAGACCGAAAGCTTTTAACGAAAATGTTTCACTACTCTGAACGAGCCTTTTGAAAATGGCGTCACCATGACATTAGATTGACCTGTAATAATTTTTTATTCTACAGATTATGTGTGTCTTACAGCCATAATACGGAAAAGCTGTAGTAATGAATCTTTTTTTATTAAGATACTTTTGAATACACGTTAAATGATACCGTAAGGTGAATGATATTATTCAGATTCCGTAAAACTCAGAAATGAATAATAAATTAATGATTGAGTTGAAACTTTGAAGTGTTCAACTGAGTGCACACACTGCATTTTAGTAAACTTTCAACTGACTGAAGCTCCAACCAGTTTGTCTGAAGAAGTTGCTGTAAATCTAAGCGTTGTCAATCAGTGATGAATGGCGGGAAACTGAACCTGATGGTTTCTCTTTTTCTGATGAACATAGATTTCATGCTTTTATGTATGTTTTCTTTACTTAGTAATAAAAAAATTTATCATGTATATTTATTGATTTTATTGGTCAATATTTCCAATCTAATTACCGATTTCATTCAAAGTGTTAATATTAGAAGTCTAAGAATGAATGCATTTCTGCAACATATATATCTTATTACCTTCTGTACAGTTAGATGTTTGCAAAACAGATTGATTACTTATAGAATAGAATAGAATAGAATAGAATAGAATAGAATAGAACAGAACAGAATAGAATAGAATAGAATAGAATAGAATAGAAATAACATTAATCATCCCTCTGTGAGAAAATTCAATCAAAAAAGTGACTAATAAGAAATAATATTTTAGTATTGAGGTTGTTTTTATAAATAATATTAAGGAGCTTTAACTCTTCCTAAAAGTGTGAAATGTATCACTCCAATATAATTATGATAAACTATAAAAAAAATTGAGGTTTTTTAACAGATGTGAGCATGTCACTGATGCAAAACATGAAATAAGGAGGACATTAGTTCTCCCATTTAATAAAGACTTTGAAATCTATCAAATGCTATTTGGGGGGTAGTTTAGATACTAACTATGAAAAGCACTTTAAAACGCATGCCTTAAACCTATTTAAGCTGAAACTGATTTGTAAAGAACGACACTATGTGTTTGTTAAGCTTTCGGGCGCTCTCAAGTGTCTGTATTTCCATCTTTCTAATATCGCCAGGAATCGTGGGCCCCCTGAAAAAAACATTTTAGACCCCCTGCACAGCTGCTGTTACAATTTTTTGAGTCTACTTGACCCATAAAAAGCATCACAATTTTAACGGCTTGCATCTGCCTTAATATTGATAATTAGCACAATATTTACTGCTCATGAATTTAACATCCAACAGTCCACATCCAGTATACAAGTAGGTTGTTTAAATTTGTTCTATTAGTTTTAGATACTGAAATGTCTCTCCCCATGAGCAACAGTCAAAGGCAACATGCAACTACATCTTAAGCAATCCAGACTTCTCAAAAATGCAATGTAGTTGCATTTTATTCAAGCTGCAGTACATAACTTTAATAAAAAATGTTTACTCCATATTTGTTGAAGCTGTCGCAATGTCGTAGCAGTTTGTCATGAGACAGATAATCTGTGGAAACAATCAGTCTCCTCCATCTCCTTCCTGAATTACTATTACTAGTTAAAGTATTGCACCGTTCTGACCCCAAAAAAAACAACTATCAGAACCAGGAGGGTCTTAGCGCTGTTAATTAGCCTCATTCACTCACTGATAAATGTGCTAATGGTGGAGAAACAACTTAACATTACAAGAAACCTTTTATCTGCCATCATTGGTATCTATGCTAAATAAACTGAGCATTCACAGTTTGAATCTGCACAGCTCTGTGCTATGCTAGCTGCAGCCTGGCACAAATCAAGGGGGAGCAAGGATGAGCAGCACCACATGAGATTGTGATTGACAACACTAAAACTCTCCTGCCACTGACTGCTTGTTTCTATCTCTGGGAGAAGGCAGAAGAAATTGAGTTTTCACAGATTACTGCTCACACCATACTGTCATAACATAATGACAATTTTAACAAATATGTGGAAAAAATATTTTTATAAAAGTGACATACTGCGGCTTTAGTTTCACTCAGGAGAGGACGGATCAGGAGAGGACGGATCAGGAGGGACGTGTTTTAGAGCTTCTGCTCACTCACTCATCTGTTAAGTGGTAAAAGTCACAGGGAACAAGTTAAATGCATGAATATGTTGTTTTTTTCCCCCTTAATTCATTGAATGCTAGTGAAAAAGGACACAAACAGTAGTCTGTAGCTAAGCTAATTATGCTAAATGGTTGATAATCTCACAGTCTACCCACCTCTCTTGGAGAAAAACTGGGTTATAAATTAACACTCTTGCCTTTTTCTCTCTCTATTTTGTTTTTGAAAACCTGATTTTATAACTTTTCTTAGCAGCATAGTAACTGCCAGTCTTTCGTGGCCAGTGCGTTCAGCTGCATAAGTCACCATGAAGCGCTCCAAGCAGGAACGAACCGTTTCCTGCAGATCCAGGGGGGTTTAGGGCAAAAATAGATGTGTGTTTTGTAGTCTGGGAGGGGTAACATTATATTTTTACTGCTAAAAACAATCTTTGAAAATACAATATTTGTATTTGACAGGACCCCAATTTTTTTTTATTTCATGTCTATGAACAAAATATAAATAATACAATTATAGAGGGTCCCCTGCTGGTCAGGGCCCCTAGAGTCATCATCACTTTTCTCGCCCCTGAATATCACTAATATAATTTGAAAGGGAAACAAGTTGAGTCCTCTCCACATCTTCCCTTAAACCACACAGATCATTTCCTTTTCAGTGTTTTCATTTCGGTTATGTATTCCAACCGTGAGTTCCTGTAAAAGCCCTGAAACAGTTCGGGTCTCTGCATTAACGGTGACCTCTTGAATCCATTATGCATGTAAAATGAATCGTAGGACATCCTGGATAAGAGAAGCGAACTCAAGTGTCTGTGGAAGAGCCCACTTGTTCCAGGGTGCCGGGGTCGCTGAATGTGCAGCTAGTGCATTAAAAAGTGAAGTTTATCATTAAACAGCCTAGAAATGTTTATCCAATGTTTCAGCTTAAAAGTGCGGGCTAATTTTAGCTTTGATTACTTTTCGAAGAGTTACGGCGTGCTGTTTACGAGAACAGGCCTGAATAGTGAGACGAGTACAGAGAGGTCAAAAGGTCCAACGTGTTGTTGTCACCTGTGGCCTGACGCTCTGAGCGTGCTCAGATGATCTATTAGCTTGTGTTTCTGCGTATAGTTACAAAGCCGCTCTGCAGCTGGACGACCGGTGGAGAGGAGCATTGTTTTTATGTTAACATAGGCCGTCCAGCTGAGGTAAAAATAGTTCCCTGCTCTGTTCTCTTACTTGCACAGGCAGCGAAGGTTGAGCCAAAAGCAATATTTGGACATCGCAGCAGATGTCCCCCAAACAGGCAACTGTTAGCGCTGCCCGACTCCAGGCTATCGGATGGAAACAATGTTTCTTATATGGATAGATAAGGGCATTCGGTAGGAGGCACAGATTTATAGATGATAACGAACCTTATTTATTAACCAGGCCTGGTTCACCGAGTTCATCACAGGATCTCAAATGTTTGGAGCTTTTTTGTGATTTATTGACTCAAAATAAGGTCTGCATTGGTTGTATATACCAGAAAAACAGAGTAATCAATTCTTGCCTATGTGCTACAGAGAGTCTTATCATTGTGATATTTTCCAGTCGGACATTTTTTATTTTATTTTTTTTTCTTTTCATTTTTACAGTATCAATTCTAGCGTCCCAGCTGGAGATCATGAGGGAAATAAGCCAAAGACAGACATGTCAACCAACTCAGATAAGCGAACCGTTATCGCAAACATGGAGAAAATCAAAAATGTCACACAAAGTTGACACACATTGCAGCACAGAGATAGGTTTATCTTTTATGAACAATGAGAAATGTGTTCAGTAAATTAAATGCATCTTCATGGTTACTCAACACTGAGTTGTTTTTGCAACCTTTGTGGTTTGGTATACTAATATAGTCTCCTCTGGCTGCTGATCTGTTCAGCTGCTGTCACGAGGGAATTTTTTTAATTTTTTTTATTTGGGTGTTATGGGTCTCTGCCCAGGGTGACAGGCTTGAGGAGACTCCAGCTGCGTTTTCTGTAGCTTATTTTTCTTCAAATTTCTTGTTTTTATAACGTCTCAGAACTGGATTTTATGACATCTAGCTCAAAATCTAAAATCCTCAAACTGGTCAAAACCAGAAATGTTATAAATGTCATTGAATGTTAGTGACAATATATCGACACACAGACGCTGGTTCGATGGAAAGACAAGTCGGATTTCTTGCTGAAGGTTGAAATGACGTCATTAGCCTCATTCATTCCAGAGAGGAAGAGTCAACATTCTGTGCCTTGTACAAGTCACAACAGAGCTCAGTGTGGTTTACACACAAACTCTATCTTGTGGCTAAGTTACGTCAAACAAGGGTGCAATGGAACAGTGGAAAGTAATAAACTAAGCAAAAAAACATTTTTTTTGTCCTTGTTTTAACATCTAACCACAAAAACAAAACAAGAGATGCTTATTTTAATACATGTAAATGGGCTTGCAAAATCAGGACAGTGCAGAGGAGAACCGAAATCCAAATTGACAGATACACATACTGCCTCTTCGTAATTTCATAGTTACTTTCCTACTTGTACGTGCTTATTGGTTCCCGATTTGTTTTCGCAAGATTATTTAAAAATCTCAGATTATCGTTTCTTAAATTGGGCTTTGTTCAAACCTGGCCTAGGGGTACAGATGTGGACGCTTTTTAAACTTTCCTTCTCGAAGATATTTTTGGGCACGTCCCACTGAAATGAAACTCCACAGAGAGCATCATGCAGTTTATGTCCTGGGAAAGTCCTTGGGATCCCTCTGGAGGAACGTCAAAATGTTGCTGGGGAGAGAGATGTTTCATCATTTCTTGTATCCAATTCTAAATAATCTGTTACTTTGGAGATTTTCGAACATGGCAGAACAGAAAAACATAGTCGTATTTAATAATTCAACAACATAAAAGCTTTAGAGACTCAGTTGCTTCTATATACAAAAGTATCAATACCACATTAGTAGAAATATGCTTTTATCCATTCCCTGCTACATCCATTAGGATTCTACACTGGAACCTTAGGGCTATAGGGCTGAGGACCACTAATCTAAAACCCTTTCATTGTGATTCTGTGTTTGGGGTTGTTTTTTTTTTCTTCTTGAAATGAGGTGAATCTCCACCTCAGTGACAAGTATTTTCGTAGCCTCTAAAAATGTTCTTCAATTGCTACCCTATGTTTAGCTGCATTCATCTTACCATCAACTCAAACCAGATTCTCTGCCTAAGAAAAAAAACAAAAACAAAAAAACGTCCCCACCCCATGATCATCATGCCATGGTAATCCATCTCAGCGGGTTACAAGATGATCTACTACGCCAGTTTTCCACCACAAATAACTCTTTGTGTGTGTACCAAAGAACTGCATATTGGTTTCATCTGACCAGAACACCTCCATGGCATGTGTCTAACCACAAACTGGACGTTTTGTGACTTCTGAAGGCAACTGATGGCACACGAAATCATTTGGAGGAGTCAGTATTTTCATTTGCAAAATTAAAAGCAGTCTCGTTTTCCTTAGGCTTCATAATTAAATTCCACTTTATGTGGCCTCTGTGTGACGTTAAATGTCAGATGAAAATAAAGAAATATCAACAATTTTGATAGCAATGTCACAAAAAGAGGTGAAATTCAAGGTGTAGGAATACCTCTGTAAAAATAAAATCTCACCAAAAGTCATTAAAGTTCATTCTTTAGCTAATCGAATTAAATTCTTTCTTAGCTTTATCTGCTACATCTCTAGGCGATGCATGTGGAGACACTTGAACACCCTTCAGGCAAGTTGATTTTCCATCTCTATCAGCAGTATCTATGGGACTGAAACCTGCACTGAGCTTTCGCAGTTATCAGACAATGACCCTCACCTCAGTTTTCTTTCTTCCCTTTCTGTTTTTTCCTTCATCCCCTGACAAATGATGACCTAAACCTGGCACACAGATTTAGCGGCAATTCAGTCTGACAAGCCGAGAGACAGGAGCGCAACATTTTTTTTTCTGGCAGGCTTGCAGTACCTCAAAGCCATTGCCAAAACGCAGAGACAGCAGAGTTTTATTACGGCTTTGCAGCATTATTTAGTAATTATTGGACCGAGGAGCTTTGGGAATTCAGTAAGGTGACATATTTACATAAAACAGCTCTTCTTGCAAGTTAATAATGAGCTATTCACTCTGTAATGAAGCTATATATCTTTGAGAAGCAGTTAGACGAGTCAAAGTCTAGCTTGCAGCAGCAGAAATGCAGTCAAAGTGTCTAACTGTTTACTCTGTGATCCTATCTGGTCATTAGCTTTACAGTCTTTCAGTGATATCACTGCAGATAACAGAGCCAGAACGTACAATCCTTTGCATGACGTTGGCGTTATACAACAGTGCCAGATGAGACCAACTTTGATGTCGACATTTGTGCACAAAACATGACAGCAAGTCGCGTTTGGTTTCACAAAGCAACAAGCTGAAAAGCAGCAATATCCAGTTGCATTTTAAACTCCATTGAAGAGGAAAAAGTGCGAGAAGAAGAGGGACGGAAATGAGGCTCTTGTTGTCACCTGGTGGAGTTATTGTTCTCACTCTTTGCCCAAGGGCTTTTTATCATATTACAGAAACTAACACGTAACTGAAGGACGGACGGGGTGGTATCGGTATGAGGGGAAAAGGTCACATGACTGAGTCGAACCGAGGTGAGGAAGGAAACTGTGGCAGGTTGGTCATGTGTTGGACTCCCTCAGATAAGCTCGGTTTTGCACTTTCCTCTGACATTTAAGCAGATGGTGTTCGTTCGCGGCGTGTCGTAAAATAAGGAAGACGGAAAGATGCACAACCAGCATCGTGGGTGGCATTTGCTTTAGACGTCTGAGAATTAGGCTCAATTCAAACCTGTGTCCTAAAACGATGCAAGAGATGAATAAAAAATTAGGAATTAACAAGACACTCTGTTGTTGTTTAGCAGTCTCAGATAGTATGAGGAATCTGTCTTTGCAACATCATCTCCAGCTGTTTGGTCCTCAGAACAGAAACTAGCCTTCTTCATTAGAGTTAGCCTTTTTAAGTTACTAATTATTAGTATTATCAAAGGTACTAAAGAGACTGCCTACTTGAGTTATAGCTTGATAACTAATATTTATTACTATTTATATCCAGTTAACTGAGCCTACAGGTATTCCATTATAATTACTGGATTGTTAACCTTTTAGTCCTTTAACATGTGACACTCATCATCGTGCTATTTATTCTGTGGCTCTCTGGCTGTGTTTATGTCTTCTCAGACAAGTGATAAAACTACTTAAGAAATAGTTTGTGTGTTTATTTAATGTAGCCACAGAAGAATATTGTAGCCCACTGCTATTTTTATTTCTTTTATTTAGCTGGTTAGGAGTAGAAATTGGTACTTTATTAATGCTGAAGATCCTGAGGAAGGTTAACCAGGCGATAAGTGACTCTGAGTGCATGAACTGTGTTTTCTTTTGCAATTTGCTTTGGAAATGGTTTGTTCTTATATAGGTTAAATATTTTTTTATTTTTTAGCTCTTACTGGACATGCTGGCATGATCGAATGCACAGTGGCACAGTTGGTAGAGCTGTTGCCTTGCAGCAAGAAGGTTCTGGGTTTGATTCCCGGCCCCGGTCTTTCTGCATGGAGTTTGCATGTTCTCCCTGTGCATGCGTGGGTTTTCTCTGGGTACTCCAGTTTCCTCCCACAGCCCAAAAACATGACTGTTAGGTTAATTGGCCTCTCCAAATTGCCCTTAGGTGTGAATGTGTGTGTGCATGGTTGTTTGTCCTGTGTGTCTCTGTGTTGCCCTGCAACAAACTGGCGACCTGTCCAGGGTGACCCCGCCTCTCGTCCGGAACATTAGCTGGAGATGGGAACCAGCACCTCCCGACCCCACAAAGGGACAAGGGTGTAAAGGAAATGGATGGATGGATGCTGGCATGATCTGAGAGAAATACACGTAAATACTCACTTGAATTCCAGCATGTTTTAGGTACTTTGTGCATGTGAACGGTGTGATTTATATCAAATGTGGTCAGTGATGCAAAGTCCGCTCTGAAGTTCTAGAGAGTAAATTATTTGCAACTAACTTTACTGAGAGGAGTGGAAAGAAAAACTCATAAAAAAACAGCAAGTTCCTCAAATAACTCTTGACTCAAACAAAAGTCCTGTACAGAGAAATGATTCACAATAAATGTCATGATCAGCCAAAAACAAACAAACAAAAAAAAGATTTTTACTTGAACTGCAATGAACAGAAGCTGATATTGGACCAACACATCAGTTTCTGCCAGTCAACTTGCACACGTCAGCAAGATGTGTTTTTATTTTTAATATTCTCAGGCTGAGTTGTTTCTTGTATTTCATTATTATATGACGTAAGTACTTGTGGCTTCTGCTTCCTGTTTTGTGGTTTCTTGTTGGCGCTCCTGTCACCAGGGCTGGGGGGTGGGGGGGCAAATTTTCTATCGGTACATCTATGTTTAATTAGATAAAGAACTATTCGCTTTGGTTTAAAGTGTTTAATTGAAAGGCAAGCATGCATCATGCATTATTTGTATGCTTTATGTTGTACTTCTATTGCAATTTTATAAAATTTATAAAACTAAACATTTCACCCTTTTGTCAGCAAGTTTTTTATGACAAACTATGAATGCTTCTGCTCTCGTGTATCGAAGTATATCAAATATGTCTGTCATCTAAAGGATATGATGCTATGTCTCATGACTATGGTGTGAGTTGATGTTCCCTTCAGACACTTTCCCACCGTATTTCAGACACACAAAACCTCGTGTCAGACACTGACTGCTGCAGATAATGTTGTGGTTTTAAGAGCATGTAAGTGGAAATGTTCAGATATTAACTCACGGATACTGAGCATGTTGTTTCCTTCTCACATACAGAAAGAAAACAGTCTAGACTCTGACGTTGCTCACATGTTTGCACCCCAGATCTTAAATGTGCTCATAGAGTAAGAGCAGTACAAATGCTGATGCATTCATTATTATAAAATCACCACAAAATTCAATGTCTTTGTTTTTTTTGTCATATCAAAAATGTAAACAAAGTGGGCACAACTCTGAAGCAGTAAAATACACAGATTTTAAATGTTTTGCAGTGTTTGTGTGTGTGTGTGTGTGTGTGTGTGTGTGTGTGTGTGTGTGTGTGTGTGTGTGTGTGTGTGTGTGTGTGTGTGTGTNGTGTGTGGGTGTGTGTGTGTGTGTGTGTGTGTGTGTGTGTGTGTGTGTGTGTGTGTGTGTGTGTGTGTGTGTGTTTGACAAGTATATTTATGTCCAGGCCTTTCACCTAGTAGTAAACAGATTCCACCTGTGTGTAATTTAATCTCAGTATGAATACAGATGTTTTTATATCAGAGAGGCAGCCAAGAGGCCTAGGTGGAGGAAAGTGCTGACTTGACAACTATTATAGTTATTCTCTCCACAAAACGTGGCCTTTATGGAGAAGCGCCAAGAAGAAGGCAATAGTGAAAAGAACGCCATGAAAAAAAAGACCCATTAAAAATGTATCACTGCCATTTAGGGGAATGATCAGGTGATGCACAGAAAAGCCTAAGTGAGTCTTTAGAAATTAACTTTTCACGTCGCTTTTGGGTGTCACTGCTCCGCCATTCCCACGGTGCAGCTTCAGTCTGTGGACATGCTTCTCTTCAGCAGGAACAGGAAAGTCTTCGGAGCAGATTGGAAGAAGAATGGAAGTAAATGCAAGGCAAACCTGAAGGAAAAAGTGATAGAGGTTGCAAAAGCTTTGCAGCTGCAAAAGCTGATCCCCAAAAACACAACGCAAATCCTCAAAGCAATTGTCAGACTTCTTTAAATTTGACATAAAAAAGATTAAATCTATTATGACTTATTATTGTAGAGAATTGCCTCATGACTGTCTGCTTTATTGCTTTGTTCGGTCCAGTTTAGACCTGATTTCCCATCAGCTGTATATCACACCAAACACACCATGGAGGAGGTTGTTACACTAAAGCTGCACTGACTGCCACAAGCTGAAATGATAGAGAGCTTCTCCATTGTGCCTCAGGATTTATTTTGTGTGAAGAACATTAAACTTCTGGTTGCTCAGCAGTTCAGCGTAAAATTGTCCTCCTTCACCACAGACGTGTACAAAAGGCCAAAAGGGCCTGCGAGCCGAGCGCGCGCAAACACCAGAGATGTTCTCCAGCTGCTGAAGCTGCTCTGTGTCTGACCAAATCGGAGGTTTGTTTGTTCAATAGTAGTTATAGTTTTAGACATTGTGTCAGCGTGGTAAATTAATTAGATTGAGTCTTGTCCAAACCACCTTTGGCCACTGGGTGCACAGAGGAACTGATCTCAATCAATGAAACTTTACTGGGACAATGCAAAGGAGAGATTATGGAAAGATGTAAACTGCATAATTAGAGTCTTAAAAGCTGCAAAGTAAAAATGATGGACCAGTGTTCCACATGCAACCAAACATTAATAAAGTCAAAAAACACACATGCATATTAGTTGTCAAAGATGGTTTTCTTACTTTGATATCATTAGACTTTAGAAGAATTTATATTTATCACGCGTCATGGATCAAAACCTTCATCCTCCTCTAGGATGTAAGTGTACTGAGGTTTGTTTTAGGTTGGCACAAAGGGATGAAAGTTAAGCAAGACCTACTTCATATATCTAAATCCATTACACTACCATGAAGTCTTTACCGGCCCAACAGGGTCAGCTCAGACTCTCAACAGGCCAGAATTTTTGTGACAAGAAACAATGAGAACTCTTGTTTTTAAGAGTGGGAAGACTTTTAAAGGAGAGATAATTTATCTATCATAAGAAACAATAATACAAAATGGCTCTATGAAATCAGTATTGTTTCTTTTCTCTTATTTTTTCTTCTTTTCTGTGAAAACAGTGTACCACGTTCCTTATCTTTTGATATCCATTTGTTCTGCCTTTTAAATTTACATTTCAACATTTCTAGGCCACATCAAAAGCTCTTAAACATTGAGAAAACAGTACCGTTCCCTTTATTTTATCATTAGCAACTGTTTTGTCAATCCATGTAGATTGTAATATAAAATCTTCAGAATTTGGAGTGCAAACTCTGCTTAGTTGTGCAGGTTTTACCTTAAAACTTCCAAAGGAGATAGTATGCTGTTTTTTGTTCTAAAAAAAATCTATTATTCCTATTTTTTTTGTGGACTTCGTTTCTTAACATTACTTTTCTGCTACCAACTTTAAAGTTGATTAGAACAAAAACAATGATTCTTCTGGATAAAGAGCTATAAGCAGAAGCAGAGATAAGTTGTCTTCAAAAGATGGTCGTAATATATGACAATTTTCCTTGAGCGGTGACCTCCCTGGACGAGTTTTAAGATAAGCCCAGACAGTCACGCGAAGGAAGGGGACTTTCCAGACAGCTCTTATCTAACTCTGTTACTGTCCTGACACATAAACCCTCACAACATTGTCTTTGAGTCTGAAAGTAAACAGAGCAAAGTCCAGTGGGATTCCCTTTCCCTCCTTAGACTCGGTCCTCTATGCGATGAGCTCACGTTCAGGCTGTATTGACACAAGCGGCTTTGTTTGTGTTGGTTTGAATGTCCGGGTGACTTTTCCTTATAAATCCTGTAAATGTCCTCAAAAAAAAGCAGCAACAAGCCATTTCCAGAAATACAGGGAGAGGGAGAGGGGGGAAATGCTGAGGTTAAACGATGTTCTGATTATCTTCAAAACAGTGAGGCTTGGACATCAAACGTCATTTTCTCTGCGTGCGTTCAAGACATCAAGACCTAGGAGAAACAGGCAGCTTAGTAAATGACTACAACAACTCTCAACTTTAAAGCGCTCTGCTTTATTGAAATATTTACAGTAATTACAGAGGGACTGCAGAGACATTAAGCACAGATAGGGCAATGATATGTTTGGGTAACATGCTTTTCTCTGTCTATATGGTGGGAGGAGATTTCCTGCGAGTATAAACAGGTTTCCAATTGGACTGTCACCAAATCTGTTAATGATCCATTTTATGTCTAAACCTCTCAACTGATGAGATCGTGTCAGCCCCTGATTTCGGTGTCAGCTAAAATAAAGAAACATAAACCGCTGTTTGACATTAGCTCGCACCAGCTGTGCTTCTCTATTCACGGCAAACTCCCAGCCGGGATTTCTTTTCTCCTCTCCACTGCATTAAGTGAAACCTGAGACGAGGGAACACCGAACAACAAATCCCTTCAGTGCTGTCTGTGTGTATTAAAGAAGGCAGGGTGAATTATGGCGGGGAGGTTGCCTTGCTGGCAGAAGCCCTGCTGACTTGTTGGCCGATAGCTTCAAATTCCTGCAGAGGAAGGCGAGGGAGGACGAGAGTTATGAGGGAAGAGCGAGCAAGAAGAAAATCATGTGCAGTGAAGATAAGATGTGGCATGTTAACACCTTGGGAAACCAAGTTAGTGATGTTTTGCATAGGTGGCTTTACAAGGCATGTAGCAATACACAGAGGGTTCTAAAGCAGTCAATGAAAATCCAAAAGTGCTTGATGGCTTAATATCTTTTAAGAAGAAAGGCTATTTGAAACTGACCGAACTTTTTTCCAATATGACTCTTGTAGTTATTCTATTAGTTATTATTACTAAATCTGAATGTGCCTTAGCTTTCTCCAGCTGAACAGAAACACACTGACGTCAATATCTTTGATGATCTAGAGTCAGTTCACAGCTTCAGATATTACAGCTAGAAGTCAGCGATCAGACCCGATGTCTGGATGTGGTGATGGACTCAGACCTGAACCTTCAGAGCCACATAAAGACGATTACAAAATCGGCCTTCTATCACCTGAAGAACAAATTTACAGAAAACTGCAGAACAGTCAAAACCCTGAGTTCCTTTTAAATCCAGGCCTGTTTAGAGCCACCTTTAATTATTACCATTTGGAACATTGGTCAGGAGAATAGACATGCACTTGCTTGAAGATTTCGATTATGACATCTGACAAACTGTATTGTTTATCGCTTGTTTCATAATTGTTGACTGTATGATGATTTCATGATGTAAAGCACTTCTTTGAACTCACTTGTTGCTGAAACGTGACCTGGAAGTTCCATGGAAACAAAGAACTGCCAGATACAAAAGCTCAAAACTCAAAAACTCAAACTCAAAAACTCAACAAAAAAAAAAAAACTCCAAACTCAACACCCGGACGCTTTTATGGTCATCACTGGTGACTTCAACCATGCTGCACTGGACAAAACTCTTAAC
>CAEGAF010120795.1:0-10575 GCA_903067075.1 Micropoecilia bifurca
ATATATGCATTTATTCATGAATTAGCACAGAATTTTCTCAGTTCATATTTGACCCAGACCTTGGCTAGCGAAGACCTGTTTGTTTTGTTTTGCTATTCCAGCTTTTTTTTTGATGAAAAACATGACAAACACATTTTAAATGCATTAAAGAGCTCTTTGTACAACATGAATGTTTAAATGCTCTGCACTCAGAAAATATGATAAGGACACAAAGAGTTATGGCTTTTAAAGACTGAGTTCATTTAATCTCATCGCTTTATACATTTGTGATTAAACTTTAATAGACAAATATAAATGCAGATAATGAAGGCCTTCCATCAGCACCCATAATGAGCAGTCTTAGCATACAATAATGTCCTTTTCAAAATACTAGATATCATTAAGTTACATGAAAGAAAATGCTGTTTATATACATAGAGACTGGATTATACACACATTTGCAGGTGGACGCATGGTGAACACCCACGGTCAACAACATTACCTTAGATGAGCACAGAACCATTAACTTTTAGCTTTAGTTCTTTTACGCCATCAGCTTGAGGATTATACTGCGGCACCAAATGAAAGCTCCGTACGGCAGATTGATTATGGTCACAGATTATACCAACACACAGAACACTGAGAAGGCTTTACAGTCTGTAAGGTTTACACTAGCGCTGAAAAGACAGAATGTAATCATCCTACATCCACACTGTTAAATTTGTGCTGTGGTCTTTCACGTAAAGATTTTTGCCAATTCAAGGCAAAAAACAACAAAAAAAAGTCTCTTTCTTTGTTGCCCTGGCTATATATACTTCATGCTCCTGGTTTCTCTCCACAATTCATTTTCAGTCTCTTGTTCTTGCATCGAAGTTCACTTGTTTTTTTTTGTTTTTTTTTTTCCTTTTTAAGTGAAGAAGTCTTAACAACTTCAGTTTTGGGGTTTTTATGAGACAGTCAATGAGTGGTCTTACCAGCTTTCTCTACAAAGGTCCTTTAGAAAGCCTTTTGCGCAGACAATGCATCACGCAAACCTCAAACTCTGTTTTGAAATGTTATTAATTTCCTCCTATCACGTCCACTTTTACAAATTTCATTAAGCGTCAACTGTCACCAGCGATTTGGCCTTCTTATTAAGAGTCTCAGAAATGACACCTTCTGCTTTTGGGATCAGCTTGTGGATGCATGACCTCTTTTTTTCCCTCCTCCTGGCGGTTCTACAAGACAAGCTGAGCCAAAATCAGAGCCAAAGCCGGGCTGGGAAGCAGAGCCAAGACGTTGGCATGCAGACAGGGAGAGCGATCCTCTCCCAGGGCCAGGCCACCGTTCCTTTCTTTACTAATCTGTGCAGATAGGAAGACACAGAGAGGAGGAGAGATTTGAAAAGGTTAGACATGACTCAGACACTTGTTCAGTTTTTTTTCTTTTTTCTGTTTTCACAATTGATACGGGTATTAATGATGTAGGATAGAGGCAGAAAAGAGAAACTCCGACTGAGAAGTTATAAATGGAATATTGTACTTGCCATGAACATAAATTTGATCAAACATATTTAAATTCGTTGCATGGAATAAAGTCTTATGTAAAAGTATTTTCCCTCATACAGACTTATTCTGGAGGAAACACGGAACTGTGACCTTCCTCTTGGGTTCCAATCTATCAAAATTACTCCTAAAGAATATTGAGAGACAGAAAAATATTATTCATCCTGCAAAAATAAGTTCTTGTATTTAGTTTTCAGCATAGAACTCCTTTGTGTGGCGTTAGAAAACTATTATATTCAAAAGCTGCAGTAGGAGGGAGCTGTGAGATTTCCTAAGGGTTCGGCTCTTGAGATCTTGTGAAGTATAACATTTTCTGGTTAGAAAGAAGGAAAAAAAGTAAAACACTGCAGGCCTCACTTGTCTCAGTTAAAGTCAGAGTTCAGGATTTGACAATAAGAAAGAAATTAAGTGCGTTTTGAGCTCAGTATCACTGCTGACCCCCCAAAAATACCGTCTGACAAAATCTGCATGATCTTTTGGAAAGTATTCTGTTTACTGAAAACACAAATGTGGATCTTTTTGGAAGACATATTTACATACATATGTATTTAGCTTTTACCTCTCACCACATTTCAGACAAAAATTGCCCTACGATTTGTAGACAAACCTGGTGGTGCTATGATTTATTGAACTGTTCTGCTGCCTCAGGACCTGAACAACTTGCTACTATTGACAGAACCAGGAATTCTGCTCTCCACCTGAATATTCTTAAAGAAATTGACCGACTATCAGTTTGTAACATGAAGTTCAGACTCACTTGGGTTGTGCAGCAGAACAATGAAGGTAAACACAGCAGAATGTCCAGTTTTCACAAAAGGATGGGACAACCAGTTATTAGATTTAGGGACAAATACTTTTTTCACAAACAAGAAGGTTAGCTTTTCTAACTTTTTTCCTTGATGAATGAACTTTTCTGACGTTATCTTTTTCTAATAAGATTTCTTTTAAGGTTGACAAAAAAGAAAAAAATCTGAAAGAAATCTGTAAGGCGACAAAACTTTTTCACAGCATAGAATCTCTCAGGCTTCTGCAGCTTAGTATGATCCTTTCTCTTTTAAACAAATTGGCAACAAAGGAAAGCGTCTTGTGTGCATTTTCGTTTTTCAGTCCTTTTAGCTTGTGCCAGGAAGTCTCCAAACAGCATTTAAAGCTTTCATCACCAACTTTATTTACAAGCAAAACATGCTACGAAGCCAAACTTACATTACAGGAGCCAGCAGCACCTCAGAAATTTCTATATTTCTTAAGGTCTACTTTACTCCAAAAAAAAGAAAAATACTCTCAATGTATTATCTGAAATCAAAGCACTTTCTTTTAATGCATAGGGGATTTTTTGGTGTTGTTGTTGTTCAGGGTAGAAACTAGAAAAGGTAATTCATAACACTGTAATCGTTAAAGCAGAGAAAGGTTAGAATAAGTTCAGATATTAAATTTCCTGGCCTCCAGAGTTTCCCTGTGTTACTGCAGTCGGCTCCGTTATGTGTTGCTCCATGAAACTGTTAGCATTTGTAATAATTTTGCTCCCATTTTCAGGGATACTTGTAATATCAAACATTATCATTTGTCCTCAAGTTAAAGAAGTCCTGGTCAATTTGTTGAGGCACCATTTTCAGTCCAGCAGAGCATTGCAGCAACACTTCATAAGGAATGTGAAACCGTTTCTGCTCCCCTCATTTTCACCAAAGCATCCCTTGCAAAGATTACGCTGGTCCGTTTCTCCACATACACAAAGCTTCTACCCAGATGTTTCCACCCATTTTACACGACAAAAACATATCTCAGAAATGAGAAAGTGGTGAAATATATTAAGTTAAAAAAAGAGAAATAAAAGAGTCCTATGATGGTAGCTGAATTCTATGTAAATGTGCAGCAAATAAAATGCTCAGTTTATTTATTTCAGAAAATAAATTAACTGAAAAACATATCTATTCATTACACAGACAGTATAGTCAACACTATGTTGCTTTTACTTGATTTATCTTTGCACTACCCAGGTTGAGTCAGCTGGTCTGCATTTTTGGCTCTGGTGTATTTTTTCTTCCTCTTGAACATAATCCATAGATTTGTCATTGGGTTTTAGGGCCGTTTGGTGGCCGAACACAGTGATACCATTATTATTAAACCAGGTGACGGTACTGTTTGTAGTGTGAGCTGACGTGAATAAGTTTGGACTGGACTTGATAGAGCAGAGTGGACCAACACCTTCTGTTGCAATGGTTCATCTAATCCTTTCTGCAGAGGAAAACTTCCCAGCAGATCTGGTGCTGTGCTTCTGCTACACTTTTCCTCAGAGATGAGATAACTTGATTTTGCAAACAAATGCATAGTTTTGACTTTGACTTGAAAAGGACTTTGGACCACTGAGGAACAGTTCTGTCATGGACTGGTGCAGGAATGCTTTAAAACTAGGAATTTGGTTAAATCTGTGTGGCAACTTTTTAAATTCTAGCTGCAACACTCAACTTGTGAAACTCTATGAACATCTTCAAAAGTATTTTCTTTACAACCCTCTTTGACCTGCAGGTATAGCCTTGTTGCTTGTGCATTTTTTTCCCCATCACACTTCAATTTACAGTTTTTCAGCCAGCTTCTTTAGCACTTTCAGCTCATCCTTCTTGTCAATGGTGGCAATAAGTTTGCTTAACAACATCCCTCTCACTATGTAGGTTATGAGATGGCCATAACAACATTGTTATTAAAGATAATTTCTTGGGAAAAACATAAAATATAACATGCAAACATTTCTTAGGAGTCTTAATTTTGGGTTTTCATTAGCTGAAACCATAATAATCTAAATTAATACAATCTGTCACTCTGCATGCCAGTAATTTGTAAGAATAAAACAATAAAATAGAAATATCCTTCATTGTTCCACAATGGACAAACTTTCTGCAAGCTACATGTGTTGCACGAATGAAATAAGATTACTGTTCTTCTCCAATGTATTGAAAATGCACTTTTGTCCATTTTAGAGATTTAGCACATGAAAAGAAAAGCAAATATTTAATTATGGTTGGCCACTCCTTCATCCACTATAAGTCCTCATTAATAGTTCTAAATGACTTATAGCTAAATAGTATTATAAAATGTTACCACAGATAAATGTATGCGGGGACAGCAGTGGGTAACTTGACAATGCACCAAAACACATCCTCAACTAAAAGCCAATTAATTAGCAGGGGCAGTGATGTGTGGCAGCAGCCTGTTGACATGAGTCCAGATCGCTGTCTGCAGCCAATATCCACACATCCATACAGAGGCCTGGGAGAAGGGTAGCACACTCACACACACACACACACGCACACACACACACACACACACACACACACACACACACACACACACACACACACACACACACACACACACACACGCATATTAACGGGTGACTGAACACGAGCAGGAGATGCACGCAAACACTGTGACAGAACAAAGCCAGCTTCATGCACTCGTTCGCTCATATTTTGTCAACCACAGAAAAAAAAGGGTTTCAAACATTTAAAAGGTGCATGAACAAACTGCTCAGGTTATTTGTGATTTTTCATCGAACCAGCTCCTCCTGCCGAGATCAGTTTTTATCATCAATCAGTTCATTTTCAAGTTTACAGTAAACAGGGCTTCATTTCCCAAGGCAAGTTATTGGGTAATCGAGTTACGTAGCTGCTGTCCACGCTCCATTCCGTTCAGCAGAGCTTAAAATAAACAAAGGTTACGAGGGAGAGCAGACAGCTGCAGCTTCCCCAGAGGTTCTGCAAGTATAAGTGCTGTAAAAACTTCTCATTTCATCTTATTTTTAGTGACACAAAAATTCCTAAAAAAATAAAGATAGTCTTTTTGTCTTAAATTTGATCTTACTGAGCACAATGTGATTCCCGAAGGTACACAGCTGCTATCGATTTCCATTGTCAGACCTGGATTCAATTTTGTTTGAGTGCAGTTTGTTTAAATAGCACCAATTCATAACAACTAACTTGTGGTGCTCTACCAAAATAAACAGAGGCTATTTCTCATTATGTAAAATTAACTCTTTGTATTCAATTCATAGCACTCAGTTCATTCTCATGCAACACAATGATGTAGTCTGCTTTGGGAATAGATTATCATTCAATCTAAGTTATATCCAGGGGTCGAAGTTAGCACTCGCTGAGAGCCAATGTATGTTTATGAAGTGGTAGAAGCCACAGATGCAGGTTTTCAATTTAAACTGAACAGAGTTCAATTTCCACAACTGAGCTGTAGGGGGCAACAGTAAGCCTTGCTTGATATAATCTGCGCAGGCAGGAATCAGCATTGTGTTCAGATTTGCTGCACTCTGAACACAGCGCAGCACGGTAGCATAACAGCAAAAACACAATGTCATTTGTTTGGCATTCTTGCAAACTCCTGCCTGTATGAAGTTCCTCAGCAGAGACAGTCGTTTGTGGTCATTTTAGGGTAAAAAAAAATTATACAGGTTTGCACATTTGGTGTCCAGAGTTGTTGAAGGTAGATATCAATCAATAAAAATCATTCTTGTCATTATTATCAGTGCTTAATATTACCGATAAAATATAAATTAATCGATAAAATACCGATTAATTGTTAAGGTTCACAACAAAGGCATGAGCTTCTTTTTTTTAAGTTACAGAAGTACCTGTATGAAAATGTTAAATTAATAAATAAATCCCATTGAAATTCTTATTTTTTCCATTAAGTTGTTAAACGTTATTCATTAATTACCTAACTAATTTCGCATTACATTTTTCATGAAAAACGGCAGCCTGTTTAGATGTCTGACCTGTAAAATGTGGAATTCAGGAAAATATAAAGGAATTTGAAAGAAATGAATAAATCCACAAGGATCTACAGTGCACGTGTTTAGCATAGCATGTTATTCAGTTTCCTTAACCATGTAGTTCTTTCTATATTTAAGAGTAGATTACCGCAGATTTTTCAGTGAACAAACTTCTTTTTTTGTAGCCAGTGCAGAATTTGTAATTTTGAGTGCCTGGTATAGAGCCAACTTTGCAGCAATCCCTCATTGTGAGCGATGTATATCCGAATTATATAGCATAACTGACAGAAAAGGAACAATGTTTTACACATATATAAAAGCAGACATAGCCTTCTTCCTCTTGGCCTTACCCAAATATGCAAATCATTTGACAGAAGAAAGCAGCACAAAGCCTACTGTTCGTGACTGCAGACAGTAATAAAGTAGTAAAGTCCATTGTTTTTCCCAACCATCTCATCTTTCTTCAAACGCATGCAAACAACATATCAGCCGTTTGTATCTTCTTGTAGGACATGAAACATTCCACAAAGCTTTGTTTGATGCTGTCTTTATTTTCCTTCTTCTTTTTACTTACTTTATACCAAACCAAACTCCAAGCTTTTATGTTGGATGTCTGACCTTGGCAATGTCCTTTTGCTAATGCATCTTACAGTTAAAAGAAGACAAAGAAAACAAATGTCTTACTCAGAACTTACGAAAGAGAAGCCACAGTTTCTATGGCATAAACCCATTTGATGTAGCTGAACAAAATTTCCTCAGAAATAAAGAATATTTCTTGTTAAGCATCTGAATGGGATTGTACAGTCATAGTTAAATGATAAATGTGCTGCATTTGTATAACGCTTGATCAAGTCTTTATGGTCAGTCATTCACCTATTCAAACACACATTACTGGACCCACCAGTTAATGGACAAATCCCTATTTTTCAATTCTCCAACATAGTTTAACAATGTTGAAGTTTGCTGATAGGCTGGGTACAAATCAGGAGTTTAAGGGTATACTTATGATATATTTTATAGTGCTAAGCAAAGTCAATAGTCCTCTGAAATGCTGAGAAATTTTCTGTTCAACAAAAACATATTGCGTCAAAATTTCTATGGATGTCAAGTGTCTGTTATACACATGGAAAAAAAATTAAAGAAAAGTTAAAACCCTTCAATAAAACACTGGAACAAGAAATTAAGTTCTATTGTAAAGTCTGCTTCTAGAACTTTAAACTTCTAGGCAGAATTATTGTTTTGTTTGTAAGAATGAAGAAATTATGACATTTAAAAACCTTAAAGTGAACTCTGTCCAGCCGGAAAAAGAGGCTTAGTCATGCATGCTGAAAATCAATCGAAGCTCATTTGGAAGCACCCTTAAAAGACTCAAAGGACTACGCTTCAGCCCACATGTTTACTTTCTAAATGCTAAAGCCAACAACAACTGACACTGACATTTGAATAATTATGCAACTATATTGGCTGAAGATATTGTAAAGCATATAAAGGAGCCAAATGAGTGACATGGACAGCCCCAGGCTGCAGATTAGCATATACTCTGTAAAAAAATGATAAAGTCTATCCATCCATCAAACATCTGGCGCACATTTTTACCCATATCATTTGTTGTTATGTGTACACATACAGATGCCTTGTGTTTCTACATTGTGCTTGCTGGTCGGTGTGAGACTTACAGCTTTGGACAGGCTTTCTTTTGCCAAGAGAACTCATACCATAACAACACTCCCCCAATTTATCTGCCATGGAAGTTTGACAGGTTTTAATTGCCAGCCACAGTTGTCTAAGAATACAGGGCCGCCCAAAATGTCCCTAACAGCTCCCTCTCCAATTATAAACTTCCTGCTTGAGTAATCACACGTCTTATTGTTTCCTAATTACCGTTTTTACAATAAATTAAACACCATGCTGCAGTGAGACAGGCACTGAGCAGTGCATCAATACTGACACACACAAACCTTCCCAGAAAGCGCCATCCATTCTCGCTCTTCCACCTTGTCTCAGTACATATCCCCCAAACATGCTGTTGTTATCGGAGGTGCTTGTTCATTAATTCTCCTCTTTGCAACGTTTTTAAGGTTTTAATTTGCTGTTGTTCCGACGATGAGAGTTTGCGTATTGAGCACAACAATAAGTGCCTCAGGTGAAGTGTGACCATTTAATGACTATGATGTCTTAATGGGAGTCAATCATTCAACAAATAAATTTGCATTCATAAACACTTCGCACTGCTTGGATTTAAATCTGCAGCAGTCACTGAAAAAAATAAACGAACAACACGAACAATAACAACAGCGGCGGAATGCTTTACAAAGCATTGTTTTATGATACGCCTTCTAATTCTGCCAAGTTGGGTAGGAGGGTTTCCTGCAAAGGTGAGCTGGGTCATTAGTCACCTGGGTTGCACATCTAAAACACATCTGCAAAATGCAACCATATTTCATTGTGAGAAATAATCAAATCTGACAGCCAACTCCTCTTGGCTTGAAAGTGCAGGGTGAAATATTTCTTTCCCATTCAGGAGAAACAAAGTGAGGGAAAAAGGCAGTCTGCCACGGACAATGTGCTGCTGTCATCTTCACGTTCATTTGAAGCGGGAGATGAAGAACGGTTCTATTAAAAGACAAACATTTATTCATTTCTGCAGTACCGCAACATTTGGTTTTTTTTTTCTTTTACAGATAGACCAGAAAAGCCAGTTTAAGTGGAGCTGATGGAAGTCTTCAAAGTAGATGGAATTAAACTGACTGCGGGGCCTGGGCCACTATTTTAGAGCCTATAATCCAGATTAAATCCTGCATCATTCAGTTCTTTTTTAACTTTCTATTCTTTGGGATAAAATATGATATTTCAATTGGATGTCATCATCCCGGGTAAAGCCAAATGATCTTATTATGAATTGCCTTTTAACAATGCTGATTGCTTCAATAGATGTCAGGATTGTAATGTGAACGGCGCTTCATGTTGAGTTCTTGAGTTGTATAATCGTGCAGAAGACCCTGTTAGGGATTCCGTACAACACAGCAGCACACCATACAAATATTTTATACAGCACTTTAAAGAAACTTCAAAGCTGCCCAAAGTGTTGTGAGGCTTAACATAAAAGACACCTCCAAGAGAACATAAAGAGAGCAAACACAGAATATCTACAAAAGGTAATGAGGAGAATATGAAGCAAGTAAAACCAAAAGAACAAAAGATAATATAAATATTGGTCACTGGCATTTTCTCAGATTCTTTAGAAGCAGTGAGAGTAAAAGTGTGTTTTTAATGGAGATTTAAATTCAACAAGTCAATTCATCTCTGAGTTTGCATCTGCTATGCTGATGTAGTAGGAATGAGATCAGAGTCTGCAAAAGGGCCCAACATTGTTAGGGTATTTAAAAACAAACAAAAGATAGCAACAATAAAGACAAAAGTTAATTTGAAGTTAATATGAAATGATCAGCCTGACGGCTCTATATTGGCACATATTTATTTATTCAGACTAATAGCTCAAATCCACAAGAAACTAAACCTATGTGTGCAATCGTCCTGACACTCTGACGCCCCCTTAAAAAAAACAAAGAGAAGAGAGAAATATATTTTTAAAAAGAGATTCACTCTTGCCCCTCGCTCTCTGCTTTTACAGTCGACTCAGTTCTAGATATTCACATACATGAGATGTAGTCTGTTATTGTGTTGTGTTTAATTTTTATGATAGCCCCAGTCGCTCCCCATAGATTCAGGAAACTCAGAAAACAGTTTGTTTTTTCAATGCATAGATAACTGACTATAACCTCATGGTATCTATGCACCAAAAATAAAAAACAAACAAACTGTGTTTTCTGAGTTCCTTGCAACCATATGTAGCAATTGGGGAGATTACAGAAAACACACATGATAACTATAAATACAAACACACACGTACTGTACGTGAAGCTGCATAAAACTTTTGCCAGTACTACCACGTTCTCTGATCTGGAGTATACCTATATTAGGTAGAAAAAAAAGCATGAATTCTCATGTCTTTCTCCCAATCTCTCTGCCTCTGCTTTTAAGGAGAACTTAGTCCCCGGAACAGGAAAGCTGCAACAGGAATTACAGCAACTTCACATACGTAGAGTCAGAAATTCACCTGCTCAAATGCAGAGACAAGGATCACTAGACCTGCAAAGGTTACTAACACAGACCAAAGGCAGAAAGATGATGACAAGAGGAAAAGAGGAAAATGGAACTGAGGGACTGGTAAAAGTGTGAAGCAGTTTTTTTTCTTTTTTTTGGGGGGGGGGGGGTGAG
>CAEGAF010120807.1:0-61455 GCA_903067075.1 Micropoecilia bifurca
TAAAAATAAAAAATAAAAAAATGAATGCAGAGCGCAGCTGTTCATCCACCTGGGTTTATTTGATAACTCAGGAAAGCGGTTGTCTGGAGAGAAAAGAAGCTGTGGCTTTGCGGCAGGTGAGTCTGGCAGCCTCAGCTATACCTGCAAAGACTCTTATTAGATGAAAAACAGTTATTTTGATTGACAAGAAGCTCTTCCTTCATGGTGAGAACAGCACAATTGAGTTTTGTGATTTTCTGTGCACAAAACAACACACAATGCAACATCTTTAGAGTTACAGGAAATTCTCTTTTTGTTTCTGCTTCAATTTCCCAGCACATTTATTTCATTCTGCTATTGTTTTGTTTTAACATTTTTTATTTTTTATTTTTTTGGTCCCTTTGAGCTCACTGCTTTCTTCTGTGTCATTTCTCTGCTTCTTGTACCCAGGTAAAGAAAGTCTTTGAACTGGAAGGTTTCAGTCGTCAGAAGCGAGGCTACAGAAACATCAATGATATTGAAGTGAACATGAGTGACCCTCTGTTCACCAAGCAGTGGTATCTGGTGAGTAATCGGCCGACTAGCTGTGTCCGTGCTGCCTGACCTTTCTCACCAGCCCACATTCTTCCACGCTAATTACTTGGAATCCAGGCATTCTCCACTTTGCCTTCAGAATCAACATTGTTACTCATTCTTAGATTAGTTTGACCAAAACAGAGATGTGTAATTTCAGCACTTGTGCATTCTAGTTTTCTCCTTAATGGCAAGCATGACTTTTATGCAGCAGCAGGCTTGCCTTCATTCATTTGAGGCAAAAAGAGGCACATGTTGTATCGCTGACATTTATGCCCTTTCCTGCCTTTTAACCTTCGTCCTCTCAGCACCGAACCAGCCATATCCAATGTTATTACCCCTTCCGGCGCATGCAAGCATCCTCTACCATAGCTAATATCCTAATGGCGGCTCACCTGGGTGCCATGACTCATGAATGTTCTCCATGTTGTCCAGATAAACACAGGGCAGGCAGATGGGACCCCCGGGTTGGATCTAAATGTGGCTGAAGCTTGGGCACTGGGGTACACAGGCAAAGGAGTCACCATTGCAATCATGGATGATGGTGAGCATGAAGCTGGTCTTTAATGAACGGTCTTTAGCAGTCGCTAAGCTTGTGCAAATCCCTCCATTGGTTGGATAAATACAAAAGCTGTTTACGACTCACAATATTTTGCTATGATATTTTGTGGCAAATTCTGTGCAGTTTATTTTTTTCAGAAGAATAAAACCATTTTTGTTCAATGAAATTTTACTATTTCAAAAATGTAATAATAATCTATGATTAGTGTTTTTATTTAACATTGCAGTTCTTTCATCCTTTACCTCTTCAGCCCAAATTGTTTTAACTGTGTAATTAAAACAAAAATGTAATTTAGGTGTTTTGTATGGAGAGCTCTTTCATTTGAAATTTATTAAATGAATGCTGTTATTTATAATATTTAAAACAATTTTTGTGATTTATATGTCTGTGAAAAGTGCTATATGAATAAAGTTTACTTACTTACAAATAAATTGTTTTAAAGAAACCTTTGCCTTTGACACGTTTTCATATCTTTATGGCCTTCGGTAAAAACTTTATATAGCTCTCTATTATAAAAAAAATACACATTCCATTAAGTGTTAAAATAACTTAAAAAGGGCCCTCCTTTTTGTGTTAATAAAATTTAAAACCTTTTCTGACAGACTTAGTGATACAATTCTTTTGCACATTTAAGTAATAATTGTCTTCACAGAACCTAGTTTACAATTTTTGTGGCAATTAAGAACAAATACAATAGGCAAAAGTACACTATCATATCTTTTAATTATTTACTTAGGCTCTATCACTGATTAATGTCTTATTCCAGGTATCGACTACCTGCACCCAGACCTGGCATCAAATTATGTGAGTAGCTTCGTGTTGTTGAACGTTCTTAATTTCCTTTCATTCCTTTGAAGGGCTGTTAATAAGTGAAGCAAGGGTTGAGGATTTCACGGGCCGTGTGTGACTTCTCACTGGCACTGACAGGTGCTCTCTGAGTTGCCTTCATGGCTGCCGAGTCTCCTTGTATCCCTGGAGGACGCGGATACAGGCAGACGGCCAGCCAAGCTGTTTAATGTTAATGCACAGCACACTGTGGCAGACACAGTGGCAGGCCGATCTGTCTCTGCCTGAGATAATGCCAGGGTAGTTGGTGCTGCATAATGTGATGTTTTATCTCTAGAATACTGATAAAACTTTAAAGGACAAGAAGGATTGTGAAACAGAACACGGTGACGAAGGTTTCATTTGACTTCTACAGTTCTGCGCGTCCATCTGGCTGGCGAGTTTTGTTTGTCTTGACTCGTTGGTTTTTCTTCTTTTAGTTTACAGTTCACTCACTTTTCTCAGTCTTCAACATAATGTTGTATTGACAACCCTGAAGCCTCTAGTTTTCCCTTCCACTTATTGGTACTAGCTAAAATACACTCTGTGTTAGATTTACGGTGCCTTGCAAAAGTATTCACACCCCATCATTTTTTGTATTGCCTTATATCAACACACTTTAATGTATCATATCATTTGGGTTTCATGTGAAAGACCAAGACAAAATAGTGCGTAACTCTGAAGGGGAGGCAATATAACACACGGAATTAAATTTTTTCACGTCTTTACGCCAATTTAATGTGACACCACAAAATATAATCTGGTGCAACTGAATGCCTTCAGAAGTTATCAAATACAATGTAGTCTAAATAAATGCAGACCAGTATTTTGTTAAAGGAAACTAGTGAACAAAAATGTCAAAAACTCCAAAAACCAAATAGTCAAATAGTTGTGGACATGAAGGACTAAGTTCTCAAACAACATTCCAACTTTGAACATCTCATAAAGCATTTATCAATTTATTGGTTAAAAACAGAAAGTCTCAAAGAGAGGAGGATTAATAAAGCGACTTGTGGTGACTCTGACTCTCACTATTGACAGGATTTAATTTTTTATGCCTTCACAAATCTGGCCTTGATAGAAGAGATTCACGAAGGAAGCATTGTTGACATGAAACCATTAGAAATCCTGAGTGCAGCAACAAGACGTGGTGACACAGCAAAGTGTTTCTGAAATCCTATTTTTAGCCTTTATGCAAACTGTTACGTATGGCAGAACACTGAGCAAAACATTTTATATCAGCCATAAATCTACACTGTGATATAGCAATACTTTTCTTCTTCAAGAGTAAAGAAGCGGCTATAGAGAGATGATGGCCAAATGGGTGCCACTAAATGACAGGGCTATCCTTTACAGAAAAACCTGCAGAACACTACATATCGGAGTGGAGGTTCACCTTTCAGATATTAGAAATATACCCTAAAACATTTTTTTTGTGCAAGGTTGTTTTCTCTCTGTGTGCATGTATCACTCATCGCCATGTTTGCCTGGCTTTGCATGCACCCGCCTGTGAACAAAGATGAGCTGTGGCCCAAAAATAACAAGCAGACTCAGCCGTGGAGATGCAGGAGCATGCTTCACTAGATTGATGCATCACGCTGCGCCATAGATGTCGTTTGTGTGTGTGTGTGCGCGCGCGCGTGCGTCTGTGTGTGTGTTTCTTTGAGTTAGATGTTGCCCAGAAAAAAAAAAAATGACACAGCATGACAGATCCAGTTTTGTTAACGTTGTCATGGTGTTTTTTAAACCTCCTACTATCAGCCGAATGAGAATTTTCATAAAATATCATTTGAGCTCATCACATCTCTTAGTTCAGTTTTAATCGAACGCGTTTGGATGTTTCTACATTACATTGTGCGCCTTGGTGTAACAATCATTTAGGAAATGCTAAGATGTATTTTGTTATGGTGAATTAAGATTGAAACTGCGTTGCTCGCAATAAGCAATTCCTAACATGGTGGTTTTAATTTCATGGCACATTTACCAGTAGATGCCAAACAGGCAAAACACTGTGATGAGTTTTGAATAAAATAGATCTTCATGGAAATTTATAACAAATTGATACAACTTCCACTATGCTCATTTTCTACTTTTGCTTATTTTCTGGTTTTATTAAGTTCAGTTATTTGAATGGTGCTACAGATTTGTTTTCTGAACGTGGTTCGGTTATTTATTTAGTTTTTTCATCTCTCCACTTTCCACATATGATCGATACAGCTATTGGCTACAGATGATTTCTCAGTACCAGTAGGATTGATAGATGACCTTTTCTCCCTCTGCCTGCTAAATTAAACATGTGTAAGAGGAGAAAAGGAGAAATGTGGAGTGTTGTGTCACCTAGTGGGACTCTTACTGTGCAGATGGGAAGTTACCGTTTGAACGTACTGATCAATGAAGATGACTGAACGTTAGAGGAAGTTAAAATGTTACTTATCCAACTCGTCAGCTTTCCCAGCTTCAAGATTAAGCTATCAATCGAATTGCATTTTAATTGCAGTGATAAAATAAAGATATTAAGGCAGATTACCCTGAGTACCAGATATTTCTGTGTTATAAACCCAGAATGTTATGTATAAGACATATAGTAAGGGGTATAACTGTACATATTTAAAGAAGTTGTGTAATGTCATATGTAGATTAGATAAATGTGAATCAAAAATTGAAGAAAAAAAACATGTATTATACTAATTGCAATAGCATTTAAATTTTGTTATTACATTTTACCAGAAAAAAGAATTCATTATTTTTACCTTTTTAAAAATGGTCAATTGTCAACTTGACTTTCAGTCTTTTTTTGTACATATATTCTGTGACCCTTAATTTTATCTTACATAACTTTTGACCCTATTTAATCATAATAGCTAAGGTGACCCTGAAGAGAAAAAGCTGTAAGACAATAAGAAGAACACCACTAACCTTAGCTGTGTTATTTAAGTAAACACAGATAATGCCAAATAAGTTTTAATCATTTACAACTGACAACCTATGTGCATTCTTTAGCTGCAAGAGATGCAAACGGTCACAGATAAAAGCATCAAGCTTTACGTAATTTGTACCAGTGTGCAAAAAGAGAGAAATCAGTTCTGCTATATTCAGAAGTAAAGTAGCTCTGAATGGTTTGGAGAAGTCAAATCAAAAATCCAAAATTATCACATGTGACTGGTATTGAGATTATTCTCTAAGAAAGATTGAGATTATGCAGTAAAGTTTAGGATTAGTCTCAATCTAAAGGAGTCTCACTGGTTTCTTAGTGGTTTTGTTTATTGGTTATCCTGGAAGAGAGGTTATTCATTACTGTCACTCTCAAGATGGGTTTTGTTAGACCTTTGGACCACCAATCTAAATTTTTTATATAATTAAGTTCAGACATCCCTGGTAGTATACTAAAAGATGGCAATGCATTAGTCTGCTTCAATTTGTAGTCATTAGAAACAGCTGAAACAGAATCTTGATGACAGGACCAAGATAATCAAGATGGTTGGATAAAATCTGTGCTCCCTTTCTTCTCTTTCAGTAATATCTATGAATTACCTTGTCATGCCTTCTGAAGCAATGAAGAACTTTTGATATATTTTTCTTAGATTACCTAGCCTTAATCTTTGAAGATGAATCTTAGTGGCAGTACCCTTGGTGTACTTATAACTGCATTTAGACATAAAAGAAGAAAATAGCAGCCTCACTATGGTGTGTCTGTGTAATTTTTCTTTTAGCAGCCAAGGTTTGCCAGGAACAGATGAGGTGACTCAGGCTTTAGTAATTCAGTACCTGGCTGCACTCAAGACAGCAAGGAAAGAGTCTGATTGATAGCAAAAGATATGAGTTTGAGGTTCAGTAAGTGATCCATGATCCCATGTTATTTATTGCCGTGGCTCGAGACTTTTTAGCCGGTTTATTGAAACAGAAAGAAAGTATGTTCTCCACACAATGGTAATGTGTTAAGCATTTTTCTAAGTCTTTTTTAGTTGAGCTTCTTAAACATTTTTAGTCTGATTTTTTTTGTATTGTCTTAGAAAGGAAATGAATCAAAGAAAGAAAATGTTAAAAACAATTTTAAAAAATCAGTTTAGTTGACATTTAGCTATAATAGAAACAACTATTCACAGGCTTTTTACCTTGTCCTTGTTATCCTCCTCACATTTTCATAATATGGCAATAATAATAAAAAGCATTACAAACGCCTCACAATTACACAAACACAAAAAGTAAGAAGTGTCATGATCAATGTTTCTGTGTATTTATTTTTAGAGTTTTCTGTGTTCAGTTCTTTCCTGAGTCTTTGTCTCTGGTCTTCCCGTTGATTGTTCCCAGCTGTGTCTCGTTCCCTTGATTAACCCTCTGTGTATTTAGGTCCACCTGTTGACTTTGTCTCAGGTCCTTGTCAGTAGTTCTCAGTCAAGCTGTGTAGTCCTGAGACTTCTTTGCTCCATGTTCAGTCTTTGTGTGAGTTGGTACCGGTATTTAGCTGTGTGCTTTTTGTCTCTGCTGTCCTACCTGATCTGGACTGTTTGAGCCACTTTCATCCTTAAATTCATCATCACTTTCTTCATATCCTGGACTCCTGCGTTCATTCTCACCTTCACAAACCCCCACCTTTTGAAAGAATGTCAAAATAAATGTAGCCATCTAGCTATAAACATGTCAGTATAAAAATAATTAAGATGTGATTCCCATTGGTTTAAACCAGAAGATTCTGCTCTCTTCCCGTTTTGCTACTGGCTGACTTGTCTTCTCTAATTATCAGCCAGTTGTCTGGCAGAAGCAGCAGTGACAAACCAGTCTCCTAAAACAGATCTGATATGGTTGAATCTGCTGCCGGTGGACCGAGCTGCAGATTCTCTGCTCTCATGTCCAGAAAGGATATGTGCTACATGTAGCACTAGTACAGAACCAAACACAAGTATGTGAGTGACAGACTGAATGAGATTTCAAAATGACTGATTATTACATTCACTGGATAAATGATCATTTAACAAATGTGCAAATGTTCTGTCTAATTTTTCTTTCTGCTCTTTTGACTATCTATCGGTCATGTGAAATTAAATCCCCAGTCATTATAATCTCAACTTGAAGTACATGCTGTGGCCACACATCAATGTTGCCCAGTGAAGATTTTTTAATAAAATGTGGAATCAAGGAAGACAAAGTAGGTTAATTTGCTGTGATGTTTATTAGAAACAAAATGTTAAAACAGATGTGATCTGACAAACAAATCGTCCTCCAATAACTCATAGTTATAATACTGGGAGCAACATGAATCAATTACAAGACAAAAAACAAAACAGTGGTTAGCCTCAGGTTTCATCTAAAATCTGACATCAAAGGCACTCGAATGAGGAGATGTAAAGAGAACATCAACAGTAGAAAAGAGACAATATTATAAGAGGTAATGGTTTCACAATTTGATGCCACCTATAATAGTATTACGCTTTGTAGTATAATATTTCAGAGGGTGTAGATTAAAAATCACCTGGACCGAGAAAGAAGTGACCTGAAGAAGTTTCTTTGATCTGTAGCACAGCATTAAAACATAACACAAAATGACCATAATTGTTGATAAAATGTCTGCAGAAAACACAAAATAACCTCAAAGAATATGAAAATGAATGTTTGCAGCATTCACATTATAGCTCTGTAACTGAATAAAGAACAAACTTTATTAAAAGTAAGTTCAGTATTTATTTCTGAAGGGTAAATTCTTATCTTTGGTTTTCTTTTATCTGACCAAACATAAGGAAGGATTGGAATAACAGAGGAATAAAGGAACAATCTCCAAGTAGGAAACCCAGGGACTGACCACTTTACCATTCTAACCACCATAATAAATCTGTTTCCTTCAATGTGTGAGTCTTGTCTTAATGCTGGTGTTGGTATTGTCTGATCTTGGTCTTGAGTCAGCTTTTGGTTAGTTGGACATATGGCACTAATTAAAATAAGTGTTTTGTGCATATGTTGGGACAAAACTTACAGAAAGAGATTTTCTTTTTCATACACTGTGATTTACTTTGAGCTCATTTGTCTGAGTTGTTATGGCAACTTGCTGTGTAGTTTGGACTTTGAGAGAAAACTGTTGCTTAAAGAACTTAATATTGAAAATGACTGCCAAAAAAGAGTAACAGTTCACGTCGAACTGTACTAACAACAATAATACTTAAAAAAATAGCTTGTATCTGTTGTTACTTCACAATGTAATGTTTCTCGCTGTCCATCTCCTGTTCACTTATTGCTTGCTTGTTTGTTTTTGTCTCAGCATTTCTGTTGTCATAAAAGCATCAATTTTTGGTCCTTTCAGAATGCCGATGCCAGCTACGATTTTAGCAGCAACGACCCGTTCCCATTTCCACGATACACAGACGATTGGTTCAACAGGTAATGCCCCTTCAGACAGCCCTCCTGTTTATATACACATACCGTGTGTGTTTTTACGTGCAAACGTGTGCACTCTATCTGGAGTCTGCCCGCTCTGTCCTATTGATTTTCTCTCCACTTAGTTCTGTTAAGACATAATGCAGCAAAATAAACAGCGACATTGTCCAGCAGCAAGACAAAAGAAAGCCACATTGCTTATTTTTAGTCACACAAATGGCTGCATAGAGTATGTGAAAAAAGCTCCTACGTCAATTTACTCAAAAGAAATTGTGTACACTAGTTACCTTCTGTTATTAAAGAATGATCAGACTCCTATCTCCTAGCATAAATACTTTATGTAATATTTTATATTTGCATATCTGCTTCCATTTCCCTTGATGTATGTATGTCTGCACCTCTGTGTCAAATTTAGCAGGCGGTGCTTTGGTTTAATAGCAGTTGCTGACTGCAATTCTCGCTGGCTAGTCAGCTGGTTGTTATAAATAGCTGCCTGTCTGGTGCAAAGCATGCTGGGAAAGAGGGGTTGACTCTGCAGTGTCTCTGTGGGGGTGCAAAGAGATGGCAACATTGCATGGTGAACACAAAACACAGATGTGCACCGGCTATTCTGTTAGACATCAAATACTGTCGTTTGTCGCAGGACAAATGTGAGTTAAATTTCAAGATTGGAGTGTTTATGGCAACAAGATTCTTTATCTTGATCATTTAGCTATGAACAATCTTGTTAAAGTCCGACATAGAGTCTGCAGCAACCAAGGTTACAGCTGATCTGCGAAATCTTAGCTGAGACTTTTCCAAGAAGATATCATTTGCAAATGTATGCAAATTCATGCAAATCCTCACAAGTCATTTCTTTCCTCTTTTTTTTTTTTTCTTTCCTGTCACCAGTCATGGCACACGATGTGCTGGGGAGGTTTCTGCGGCAGCCAACAACAACATCTGTGGTGTGGGAGTCGCCTACAACTCCAAGGTGGCAGGTGTGTGTCACGTAGAAACCTGCACTTTAAAGAGAGAAGAGGGTGACCATGAAAAGATTACAATGTTAAATAATAGCTCTGATAACGGCATGATGACAGCCTCACAGGTCTGATGCAGGTGATTTACAGAGAGAGGGAAAGCACAAAATATAGGCTGCTGTGGGGAAAATTGTGCTGAGGGGTGTTTATATGGTTCACCTCTATGCACAGAGGTGGAAATGATTCAGATTGCCATGGTGGAAAACTGATGGAAAATTGATGCATAAAATTGAGGTATAAAATAAGCATGTTGAAATTTGATTTGCATGTTGCCTTGATGTTCTTACCTTCTTTTATTAAGGTATGCACATATCATGTTTTTTTGTGCAAATCAAATGGTCAAAACAGAACCGGCCGTTTTCCTTAAGTCCTTATTTTATATTTCACTTCTGTCCTCTTCCGCCAGCAAAAATGACAAACTAATAAAAACAAGATTCTTGTCCTCTTAGGCATCAGGATGCTGGACCAACCTTTTATGACTGATATCATTGAAGCATCATCCATCAGCCACATGCCTCAGGATATTGACATATACAGTGCCAGCTGGGGACCGACTGATGACGGCAAGACTGTGGATGGACCGCGAGAACTTACATTGCAAGCCATGGCTGACGGTGTCAATAAGGTATAAAGGAATCAACCAGATGCTGAGTAGCAGCTTTGTTCAGGCTAAGACACCACCATAGGGCATGTTATTAAATATATTGAAAATATGTTGATCAGGTCTTTTTATAATACATCTGGGACCTATGGATATTGACCTGTTGGACTATATATCAAAAGATTTGTCTGTATTAATCCTATCTCCTGTTTGCAACACTCATGCCACAGAAGTTTTCAAACTGTCTCAAAAGCTGTAGCCGCCAGGTTTTGCTGACAATTAATTAGTGTAAGCCACAATATCAGATGCAATGAAGGTGATGCTGCAACACTGAGATAAACCTTGTGTCTTTGTGCACTAATGAAACTTTATGTACCAAGGCAGCTAGTAGGACAGGTGCATACGTTTTCAGAAACTAAACAAATTATAACTATTCTTGAGTTAGACATTTAATGTATTATGGTACGAAATTTGAATTGAAAGATGAAGAAAGTGTCACTTCAGATCATCTTTTTTATTTTAGCATTAAAGCTGCCTTGAAGTTTTAATGCACTAGCATGCTGGTGTAGAAACATTTTCACTATGTGGTTCTTATGACTCTTATGATTAAAATATGCATACGCTAAATACATTTTCTCTGCACAATCATCATGCTGAGAACATAGAACATCTATTTTAGATGAACAGCAGTAACAACAACATTATTAGAGGTAGTAGCACTTGATGATACCTTAATCTGGCTCAGTGCAGCAATTTTTATAGAGACTTTACATGGACTTCCAGTCATTTCTACATCCTAACCCTGTGACTTATCCTAAACCAGAAACCAGTTACCAGTAATTGCAACCTTATTTCAATTCACACCTTAGTCCTAAACCTAAGCCCTAATACAAAAACAGCACATCTCAGTCAGTCCCCACAATGTAGGATGTGTTAGGAAAATGGTCCCTACCATGTATCAAACACAAGACCACACACCTACACACACACACGCACACACACACACAGTTGTAATGCTAACAGCTACACTGCCAATTACTTGCTTGATTAATCTTCATGCACCATGTGCAGGCAGGTGCAAGCTGGTCTGAAACAACTTCATCTCAGGCAGAGCGGCTGAACAGAAGCATAACACAGTGAAACAAACATCACTTATCGTGTAGACACTCTGCAATCTGCTGCTTACTGAAGATTCTAATGATCACTTATATAAGTTTCTGTGTTGGTTGTGCATGATATGCCCTGTGCAGACGAGGGAAATCAGGAAGAACATTATGTTCTAGAAGCGTCCAAGGGAGACTGTGTGGTTTTAATCAAAATAAAAAACTGTCCATGGCAAAAATTAAAGCACTTTGTCAGAACTGGAGCAGAAAACAAAACAGTAAAATCCTAAAGCTCAGCGTTTAGCTCAGTGTTGCTCAAACCTCTCGTTTTATGCTAACAGGACGCTATGATAAGGGAGGGGAAAAGCGCTTAAGAGTCTGTCTTGTTGCGAAACCCATCAGCCTTTTGTAGTCACAGGTGCAGCAGAGAGGAAAAAAAGCCATACTCTCTGTCTGGAGAGACTGTTTGTTGTTTCCTTTTTTTAAGACGCTGACATTGAAAAAAAATAGTTACAGTTTATTTCTTACAATAGATTATATGCCCTTTTCACCTACGCAAGAACTATTAATTGCAGCGCTTTGAAAACGGTTCCTCCATAAAGATTTCTTCTGTTTTAGCTTTTTTAAAATCACATCAAACTAACTGTACTGTCAATGATTACCTGACCGATTTCATGAGAATTTATTTTGCTAAGGTTTTAAAGCTACCCTAATTAATCTGATCCTTTGTTAAAAATAAAAATATATATATATATAATTATTTGTGCAAGAAACAGTCAAAATGTTAATCATTCTTTTTTTTTTACTTGTTGAAAGTGAGTCACATTTTACATATAACTGCCATCCTTCGTGGTGCTGCTGTGTTTTGGAGTCACTAGATTTGTGACAGATCTCATTAGGTAGCTGTGTGATTAGGCAGTTTGTTCCGCAGCGTTGGACCAGAGAGGCTACATGCAATTTTTCTAGGAACAATAAACCAACCACCAGCTGGCGACAAGAGAGTTTTGATTGGATTGTAGTGTATGAGTGATTTAGACAAAAATGCACCAAAGAGACCAATTTTAGACACTTTAATAAACACAAGAAGTTTAAAAATACTGACACTGGTTGTGTAATTACAGTAAGATTAAATCCCCTTTTTCTTGGTCATCACTTGGGGAACCCCATGAGAAATAAGCAGTAACTCTGATGTATCTCTGCTTCTCTGGGTGATGTCGTTTCAGGGGCGTGGAGGAAAAGGCAGCATCTATGTCTGGGCGTCAGGCGATGGCGGTAGCTATGACGACTGCAACTGTGACGGCTACGCCTCCAGCATGTGGACCATCTCCATCAACTCTGCAATCAACGATGGCCGCACCGCTCTGTATGATGAAAGCTGCTCCTCCACGCTGGCGTCCACATTCAGTAACGGGCGAAAACGCAACCCGGAGGCTGGTGTTGTGAGTGCGATCAGATTTAATTGTGGGCATTTCACAAGCGTGACAAGAGACAAGCCAGATTAATCAGCAGGAACTCCCGATAATACTTCTAACATTTGAAAATGACTCAGCTTTATTTCTCCGAACTTCTTCACATGTCTGTCTCTAAAGATTCTCTCTACAAGATGTTATTGCATTTATGGACTGAAGAGTTATTTGCACATTTTCTATGAGCACAGCATATCTGTATTCCAGACCCTTCAGGAGATTGAATGTGTCCAGGAAATTGCTAGATGATTTTTGTTTTGATGCTCAAAACGATGCTGGTACACAAACCTTTCGGCATTAAAACTCTCTGCTGTCCATCCTATTATTTTTTTCTCTCAGTTATTTTAAGGAACACTTTTTTAATGAAACTATCTTTTTGCTTGTGTATTTTGGATGTACATACCTAACAGTTTGTGAATTTGCCACACGTTGGACAATTCAAAATTGGCGCTTCTTTTTGGGTTGGAATTTATACGTTTTTTGTTTTTTTTAGGGAAAGAAAATGTTAACTTTAATACTTCATAAAACTTTTGACTCACAATGAGCTCCATTGGCAAAGCACAACAACATAAGGATCTGTTCCCAATTCCAGTGGAAATAAGTAGTTTGCAAAATGGTCCTTAGAAGTGTATGTCAGACTTTGATCCTTCCTATTTAGATACTAATTTGTAATAATATGACATCTAAGTCCACACATTACAAAGCGTTATAAACCAAGATTTGTTTACAGAGGCTGGAGTGTTTGAATAATTATGCAAATCAGTTTTTGCTGTTGACAAAGTGCAATCTTCCCAAGGATTTTTTTTCATAATTGGAGTTAATCTGTTGTCATTTTTTATTAAGTACCATATTTAGTAAATAAATAATTCTTCAGTCTGATTGTGCAATTTAGACTACTCTCACTCATCATACTTTGATGAGTATGCAATTTAGCGGCCACAAACAAAATGGTCTCCAATTAACAGCGGAGAATTAGACTTTACTTCTGGTCAAAATAAAAGCTGAAGCACGTAGAAATACTGTCTAATGGGTCTTGCTAATTAATTAAAATCTTCAAGTTTTTTTTGTCCTTCCACAACTACAAACTTCATTGCATTGGAGTGTTAAGGACTGCATTTCTATTCAGCGCCCTAGAAACAATCCTTGTAGAAATGTGACCTACATCAGCTTTATACATATAAAGTGTAACATTTTTACCCAATGTATTTGCAGATTAGGTGAAAATCAGAGGGCAAGATAGATTGTCTGAGCTTCAAAGCAATCATTGATTATTAGTTATTTGTTGAGATGCATCTACGAAGAAATTGAGCTCCAATATTTAGAAAATATTAAACTCAGCTTCAGTTTATAACTATGTTAACACAAAAATCTAATTATTCTTTGCACTTTCATAAAGTAAGCTTCTTAAACTTTTAACAAATAGCTTTGCAAGTCCCTACCTGCGCAACATTTTTAAAATTGGCTTTAATTTTTTTCTGTTACTGCTATTTGATTTTTTTCAGGCCACTACAGATCTGTATGGAAACTGCACTCTGCGCCACTCTGGAACATCAGCAGCAGCTCCGGAGGCAGCAGGCGTCTTTGCTCTGGCTCTTGAAGCTAAGTATGTCCTCCACGCTTCCTTTTCGCATGCCTATCATAATTGCGCATATTGATTTAGATGGACTGTCTGCATGAAAGAGCATTAAGTTGCCTCATTGAATGATGCTTAGGTTAAGAAGGTGGCAGCCAGAAGGCACAATCTCTGTATATGACATTCAGTTATGTTTAGTTATCTTCACGTTCTATATTCCCGAGTGACTGAACTCTTTAGTGGTGCAAGATATCTCTCTCTTTCTCCCTTTTTTTTAACCAGTTGTACATCACGTTTTACAGAATTTCTGAATTTCTTATTTTTCACAATAGCAACCTATAAAAACCTTCTGTGATAGAGTACAGACTTAATGGAAACTAATAATCCTTGAATCAGTTAACTGATCACAGTAGAAGATTGAAAAACAAGGACTTCCATGGTTGAAGAAGAGAGACTTTGTCTCATTATGTCACAGACAGTAGCGATTCATGGCAATCCGTATTTAAAAATGTTATCTAAGAGCTAATAGTGATACGAAATGCAAGGACAATGGAGATTTGTTATTTGATGTCAATTCTATAATCTGAACAATCACAGGATTTTAAATCCTGAGAGAGACCCAGTCATTCTTCCCTCTCGCTTCTCTCTCAGGACTTTGCTTCTCGCATTAAAGGCTGAAACGATTCTCTGGGCATTAACTAACACCAGCTGATGGAGCTGTGTAAAGATGCACTGTTTGCTCAGCACACACAATAATGATGTTGCTGTCTGGAGACCGGATGGCCAGCTGCAAATAGCTCGCAAGCCTTTTTACTGCCCAAACACACTTGAACCGTAGAACAACACGAGTCTGCCAGAGTAAAGCTGTCACTAAAAACAGCCGCACCAAATTTACAAGAGATACAGACAAAGGCAACCATCCGAGCCTAAAACACAAACACTGACGTTGAATGCTTTTAGCTATTCTATTTTTATGTTCAAAATGTTTGTTTTTTTTTTGTTCCTGGAGGAATCTCTGTAGGAAAATGCTGCCCTAAATCTTCCTCCATGTTTGTTTTTGCCTTAGCCCTAACCTGACATGGAGAGACATGCAGCACCTGTCGGTCCTGACGTCGAAGCGAAACCAGCTCCATGACGAAGTCCACCAATGGAGAAGGAACGGCGTGGGTTTGGAGTTCAACCACCTGTTTGGGTATGGCGTGCTGGACGCTGGGGGGATGGTGAAAATGGCCAATGAATGGAAAACGGTGCCGGAGCGTTTCCACTGTGTAGCTGGATCCATCCAGGAAGCCCAGTAAGTTACTTCTTTTAAATTAATAGTTAGATGACAGGTTATCATAAAATGCAATTTCGTTCTGCACATCTGCACCTTGCAACCAACCTCCCAAGATTTTAGAGAGGAAAACCCCGCAGACTGCAGGAGAGACACTCTCATCTAATTACTGGGTAATCCTCAGTATGACCTAATTTAATAAAACATTCATAATCAGAGTATCCACTTAAAAACCCTGTAATATTTATATCAGCAGCTCAGTCTGTTTTGTCTTGTAAACAGGGAAATTTAGAAATTCTACATTTGTTTGTCAAGATAAAGTATTTTAGATTTTGGAAATATTCAATGAAAGCTGGTAGATTATTTTATCACACTCAGTCATATTCAGATACAGTATAACTGCTACCCCATTATATTCAATTGTCCAGAATACATTTTATGTCCTAATTTTAGGAATTTTCTGAAATAAAGGTAATGCCGATCACAAAGTGATTTGAATTAAAACACTTTTATGCTGATTTGATATATTTTTTTCATCTCCAATGCACATGTACAGTTTGGTCACAATGCATTAATAGAAACCCGATTTTTTAGTGTAGACATGCTGATCGCCAAGGTGGAAAAATTGCCCACTTCCAATCTCTGCCTGATTTACTGGTGAGTCTCTAAATTAAAGGATCTGTGTTTTATTAAGGACAATCCAGTCCAGATTTCATAACGTATCATAGATTGAATGACTCAACATTTTCTGTAAGAAAGTTAGCCCTTTAACTCTTTGCTGTTTGGAATCAAACATCAGCTTTGTGTTTTTTCATGACTTAGTCGAAGTGAAGGCTGAGCAAAGAGTCCATTTAGCTTTATTAGCTGGTCAATTAATGTTTCACAAACAATGGATTGTGATTCTGTTAATTAATTGGCAGATGCATTAGACCGAATGTAACATCAAGAGCAGGAATTTTATGTATTTATTTTGGTTTTTCTAATGTCCTTTCTAAAGCACTAACAGTAGCCAATGGGTGTAAAATCTGGGCTTCATGGTATTACAAGAAAATGTGCAATCATTTCAGCTCTACGTTTGACATAGCGCTGAAGAGAATGTTGATCTGAACATTTGAAGTTTCTGTTTCTAAGATACTCACCATCCTCTTATAATGGTGGAGAGGACTTACATTTTTGAACTCAAACATTATTTAAGAGACAAGAATATCTATAATAAAGTTAGTTACACGGCAAAGTTTATGGGGAAGAAATACCAGAAATAACAACTCTCATTTTAAGCCTTTCAATTGTGTCTTAAAAGCTGATTCACTGGCACTGTCATTTTTGGTTTTTTATCACTTCTCTGTTTCCACAGCAGCACTGTAGGGCTTCTACTGCCTGTATTGTGGCGGAGCTATAATTACAACAATCCCACCTCTGTTGATAGCATATTATCAGAGAAGAGCAATAAACGCTGGTGTAGCTATGCTCACAAATGCTGCTCAGCAGTGATCTGATAGCTTCCCTGGCTGTTTATGGCTTACTTAGTTGGAGGAAAACTTCTCATTATCAGCTGAGCTGGCACACGGAGCACTGCAGAGCAGCGTGGTCGTTTTTAATCTGGAACGATTCGGCCCTTCAGCGGCACCTCTGTCTTCACTCTGTGGCTTTGCAATTACTCTTGCACATTGCCCAACGGTACATGTGAAAATGCTCATCTAAAATTTATTCACACGTGATTTTACTATTAAAGTAAAAGCATATATTTGAATTACATTTTTATGAAAAAGAAAATCACTGACAAAAAAAGCGATTTTGGCAAATTGGAGGTTAGTAAAACAGATTTATATCAGGTTCAATTTAAATACAGTTACTTGTTTAAACACCAAAATAAACATTCTCATTTTCACAAGAATTGGTTTGAGGGTAATTAAAAAATATATATCAATAACATTTTTCTTAGTCTTTACACTGAGATCTGTCAATAAAATATAAATTAAGAACAGAGATAGTCCCATGCTGCTGTGTGAAAGAACGACTGCAGAAAATGATAATTGTGCAATTATTTTAACTGATAACTGAGTCTAAATTTAAAGTAGGCAGTTTATATGGGGAATTAGCATTGTTTACTTGACTAGCGATACTAAAACAGCTATCGGTTTGTGTTTATTCTTGAGAGTATAGATCCTTGCTTTAACTCTGGGATTTAATAAGGACTCCCAACATATCCAGAGCCGATATCAATCATTACAGCAAAGGCTGAAAGATTGGACATTTTTTAATCATCTTCCTTCAGTAACAGCATCCACACCAAAGAGTGTTGATGTCAAATAGGCTTCATATATAGCACTCAACATTGTGATAGATAGACAGACAGAGGTTATCTTTTAGTACTGAAAAGTTGTTGCTTGCTGTGTAACACCTTGGCCTGAGACTAGACATTCATAGATATTGTATTTTTCTGTTTGCTCAGCTCAGTTTTGTGCTCAGTTAATAATGTTTTCTTTGTGGTTTCCAATACTCCTCCTTCACTTTCCTTTTCTTGACACTTTTTGTCTGCTTCTCACTACCCGGGATGAGGCCTCAGCCTCTAATAATGGCATTAAACCTCTTCACAGCCTTTGGCCACCATCTGCCCTGCTGTGCTCTCACCCTGTCTTCCCTTCACCCAAAGAGATGGGAAAGCAGAGTGTTTTCTTAATCAAAATCACAGACACAAAGTGAAAGTAGGATGCATTTTATCCTGTGATTGCCATTTCTGTTCTGAACAGATCTATAATTGAGAAATAAAAACTAGAAATTATTTTGAATTCTGGTTTGTGTCACACAACGTTTCTTGTGTGACTTCTTCTAAAAGCATTACATTTCCTTATTCAATATTTGGAGACATGTCCTTTTCGTTTTGTCTCATCGGATAAATTAATAATTGAAGATGACCGCTGTTACGTTAAGGAGAAAAAGTAGGAAGTTTGCAGATATGAAAACATAATCCCAAATGTGATGTATGGAGATGGCGGAAGCATCTTGTAGGTGTGGTTTTACTGTGGGATGGACAAGTGCACTTAACAAAATAGGTGCCAATATAATGGCAACTATTAGAAAGTTACATTTTGGACACAACTGGTACTTCCAAATTCGGTTCTCTTTAGCACTAAGGAAATGTATAAAAACCTAGGAATTTTGAAGAAAGAAAACCCTCAAAAATAATCATCCTCTTATTTTTCTGTACTTTTGTTAACACTAAAGCAACAAATGCTAGAGAAAATGTATTTTTATGTTGGAGCACTGAAATATCTGGTTTCAATGGTTCTCACCCAAACCTTTCTGCTCACATAATCAATTCCATTAAAACCTTCATAAAAAACATTTTACAAATTCAAAGTTTTTACTTATTGAGATGGGAGTTCACATATTTTGGCTGCTGGAGCTCATTTTTAAATTTTTTGCTTCCCTTTTTTTTCTTTCTGTGCCAAACATTTTATAGCTGGATTTGATTTAATCATGTTAAAAACTATCAAATTGAAATCACTAGTTGTGATGGAACAAAATTGACCTTGTTTCATCAAGAGACAAAACACGTCTGTTTTAATCAGTGTACAGAATTTTAAAAAGCTTACAAAGCAGTCTCTTCACTCTTTGTTTTACTATATTACAAATTACATTAGGTTGACTGAAAATTTTTGAAAGTCTTATATATAGTCATATAGGTAAAACTGTTTGATAGTCTTAGCTATATGAATTTAGCCCTTTATCTGTCTTGTTTCTTTTGGCTCTGCTTACTTTCTGAATCTCTTTCTCAAAATTTGCCTTCAACCATTTACTTCTGTTTCTTGTTTCTAAGTAAATTCCAGTCTGGCAATAAGCTGGTGCTGGCCATCACCACTGAGGCCTGTCAGGGGAAGGACAACTTTGTCCGTTACCTGGAGCACGTCCAGGCCGTGGTCACCGTCAACGCCACCCGCCGTGGAGACCTCAACATCAACATGACCTCACCGATGGGCACAAAGTCCATACTGTTGAGTCGAAGACCCCGGGATGACGACTCCAAGGTCGGCTTTGACAAGTGGCCCTTCATGACCACCCACACCTGGGGGGAGGATCCCCGTGGCACCTGGGTCCTGGAGGTGGGTTTTCGGGGCGACCAGCCTCAGCGGGGGGTCCTCAAGGAGTGGACTCTCATGCTGCACGGAACACAAAGTGCCCCTTACATAGACCAGATTGTGCGCGATTATCAGTCCAAACTTGCCATGTCCAAAAAGGAGGAGCTGGAGGAGGAGCTAGATGAGGCCGTGGAGAGAAGTCTGAAGAGCTTGATGAGTAAAAACAACTGAAATCAAAGTGTCACCTGCATGTTGCCAATCGCTTCACTTTTTCCTGTGTTTTCAGTCTCGCTCTCTGCCCACAGTATCACTACACCACTTTGTTTTGTTCAGTGTTTCCTCTCTTTTGTCTCCTGCTCTGCCTCTCTCCTTTCTGCTTTTTTTTTGTTATCAAGAGTTTCCCTCAGACACCTTTGATGAATGTTTCTCCTAACAATCATGACAAAAGTATATCCCTCAATTAACTGTTGCAGAGAAGGCAGAACTATATCGGCAGAATTTTTACATTGTAATGAATTGTACATATACCAAATAGACGCCAGCGTTTCATGCTATCGCTTTCATGCCCTGCACCTTTCTTCTGCCAAATGTTGTACAGTTTTTTTTTCTGTGACTGTAAATGATTTTCTGTCTCATTCTACTTAAACTTTAATTTCATCGCAAACAGAGCAGTGATACTTCTTTCCGTCTGTATTTTTGTGAAATTTTTGTAATCAAGGAAAGGAATGTGTAATTTATTTTGCAGAGTGTGGTCATGAGTTCATATTTCATAACCTTTGACGTATATGCTATAATAAACCTATTCAGCTATTTATTAAAGTATTTGAGTGATTTGGAGCACATCACCCAACATTTTTTTTTCTCTATCAATTCAGTGCCCCAAACTGCACAAATAAATAAATAAATCAAAGGGTGAATGCCAAAAAAGAAAAAAAAAAAAACATGGAAAAATGTTGACAACAACTCTCATTCAAAATTGCATATGTTGCCTTTCAAATGTTTCCAGGTTTCTTTGACTCTTTAGTATATTGAACCTAAAAGTTATTATGCATTTTATTTGAATTCTACAACACAAAGTAGTGCACAACTGTTAAGGGAAAGTGTCACGTTTTCAAAATTTTCCACAATACTCCCATAGATATTGTGTCCCCTTCTGCCCCAATAACTATAAGATATAAATAAATACAAGTTCTTAGAAACCATCTAATTAGAAAACAGTTTTCAATTGTATTTTTTATTTTAGTATAAATGCAACATTATTTGAACTGTATAAAAGCAGCAGATCTGTTAAATAAGAGTTTGAATTAAAAGGACAGTTTATCACAACCTGGCATTTATTGCCTGTGAGTAAGGAGCTCTAATTAAGGCTCCTAAGCTGCAGTACAGAAAATAGCAACAAATAACCACTTGCCTATTTGTTGAATAGTGAGACAGAAGTTAAACGGTAAATGTTTTGATCTACATAGGTCTTTTTGGAGTCATCCTTGCCCTTTTCTATACCTTTTCCATTTTCCATGTTTTTACAGTTTTGAATGACATTATTTGTACAATTCCACATAAGATTGTGAGCTATACAAGGATATCAAAATTAAAATTTTGTAAAATTGAAACTTTTTTTTTTGCAAAAAAAACTAATTGCCCCTAAACCTAATAATTGTCTATACCACCTGGCAACAACTGTCATTAAATATTGCCACTGCACTCCACTTTTTTAAAATTCAGCCACACTGGGAGGTTTTTTAAGCTTGAACAACATAATGTAAGATCACAACATCCAAGTTAAATTCCAGAATTTAATTTTTTTAACCATTCAGATGTGGGCTTGCTGGCTTCATATCATTTACCTGCTGCACAACCCAACTATGACTGAGCTCTTAGTCATGATCTGATGTTCTATGTTTTCTGAACTTGTAATGACTCTTGCAGTCAATCACTGGACTCCCTATCTTAGAAATGGTTTGGTGGGTTCGGTAATGATGCACACACACCGTACGGTGGCTTGAGTCATTGAGTTGGTTGTCACAGGTTCGAGTCCCGGCCCGTTGACCCTTTCTGCATGTCTTCCCCGTCTGTCATAACAAGCTGTCCTGTCAAATCACTATCAAATACAGGTCACTAGTTTAAAAACCTTTAAAGAAAAAAAGATGGTTTTGGTAACTGTTTCATTTTGAGATGAACAAAACAAAACTTTAGTTGTTTGAGTCTTTTATTATTCAATATATCAAATCCAGTTGATACACAGCAAAATAGTGCTGAGGGCAAAAAGTGGAATCCAATTAAACAATTAAGCTAAGAGGGGAAAGCCGGAGTTCTAAAAGAGAACATCAAATGGGTGGCACAACTTCTTACTCTTTTTGAGATAATTTTTTTATTCGTTTTGTTAGGTGGCATAGAGCTTTTAATCTTGTCCCAAGTTTTCAGACAGTAAAGGACTTATTGCATGGGTGCTGGCGGAACACAACTGAAATGCAATCAGGACTGAGTAGCAGAGACATCAAGCAAATAGATGCAAGCAAGAGAAATATCAGGGTTTAGTAGGTGTTCAAGCAGGATGCGTGTCCCAAAGAGACTGAAACACAGGTGTCAGTCATTTTTGCATTTAGTTATCCTGATAGTAATAGCAACACTGCGTTCTCATTTAAGGGTCTGGACCACATTGCAGCCGACAGTCGATGTGGTTTCAGTGTTTCTTCTTCCTCAACTTTTCAATCATGGTCTCCACCACCACGGAAGTTTCCTCGTAACCTTTGACTTTGCGATCATTGGAGAACTTTTCCACTGATTCCACCACCTCCACCTTTTCGTAGCTCATGGTGTCTGGGCTGAAGCTACTCGAGCTGGTGGTGCTGGTGCTGGTGCTGGAACCAGTACTAGAACCGCTGCCACCACGAGCTGCAGGTTTTTTCTTGGGCCTGTCGTTCCCAGGCACGGGATCTTGGGAGTTCGAGTCCGATGGTGGCGACAAGGGATTTGGATCTTTTGAGAAAGGCTCTCCATTATTAGATTTACCTCCTCCTCCGCCGTCTTTGGCCTTTCCACCGATGTTATCTTCTCCTGCGCTGGGAGGCGGTGTGGGACTGAGAGGCCTGGGGTCCACCATGGGCTGAGGGGGTGAAGGAGAGGGTGTGCCAGGTCCATGAGGCTCATAAGGATACATCATCTCATCTCTTATTGTGACAGAGATGCGACCAGCTGATGGAGTGGAAGTGCAGAAGCAGGGATCCAAGTAGCTGCCATCACCGGTAACAAGGACATAGCGACCTTTGGTGTAGAAATCAGCGAGTGGCTCAGGCCTCTGGTACTTTCTCATTCTGTCTCTGACAATGTTGCAAAGAGTGTCGAAGGCTTTGCTAATCTGCGCTCCATCAGGTACATCCTGCCGAGAAACTCCAGTGTGAACAGCCCCTTGATCTTCTTGTTTTACGCTTTTAGCCTGCACCTCCTCAGATGAGACAGCATTAGATTCTTTGTCTTCACCCTCTCCTGTATTTCTCTCCTCCTGGCCACTGTCTATGACATCTTTTGGGGTCAGTTCTTTCTTCTTCAAGACCTTTTTAGCCAGTATCTTCTGTCTGGGCTTTATGCTTGTGATATCTTGGATAGCTTGGGTGATATCTGGAAATAAATAAAGACAAGCCAAGTGACTAAACCTCATGAACTGATAAACATTTAAAATGATTTACGTGGCAGCTACTGATTTTTTCTCATGCCCAAAAGGGCATTACTTTAGCTTTGTAAATTTCAATAGTATTTACTCCTCTCTAATATGATGGTAACTGATGATACCCTTCAGGGTGACTTTAAAAACAAACCAACTGTGATTTGCACATCATGTCCTTACCTCTCCCCCTGCTTGATGCGGTGGGTGTGTGAGTGTAGCGGTAATTAGTGGTAAACAGGGTAATGGGAGTGCCAATTATGGCAGAATTCAACCTGCAGGTTAAGAAAAGAGAGGGAGATGATAATAATAAAAAATGTCACCCAGGCAACAGCGATGTGCTCAAAAGATTCTACAACCTGGAAATCACACAGTTGAAATTCCTTTCTGTAAGTGAGAAAAGGAAGAAACCGCAATGTGGACGAGGTAAAGATCTACTGTGTCACAGAGCCACCTACTGGTGGATGCAATGCAATCCAATAACTTGTGAAGTTATTTTCTACAAAAAACATTAGCTTTACTAAAAATTTACTTTACTTACTATTCACTTAGGTGATTTACAGAAAGAGATTTGCTGTACCGATCACCAAAATGATCTGGGGATATCAGCGGTAAGAATGTTGTTTTTAAACTATGAAAATAAGAGCAATGCTTCTTTTGGGACAAAAAAAATGTCACGAAGGACAAGTATTTCATTATGCCTAAAAGTTTGACATTTTTTAACAGAAATAACATTTTATTAATATAACTGAACAGAAAATAAATAAAAATAACACTTCCTCCAAAATATAATGGTGCTACAAAGCACTTAACTCTGTTAAATCACTCTGGATGAATTTGTGCTCATTCTTATTTGCATGATTATTTGAATTTGATTTCCATGTCGAATTATTTTATCGAATTTATTTCACATTTCAGAATAAATTGTCAATCATATTTAAATGGACTACTCCAAAGCCCTCATTACAAATGTTTAACTATTTCAAAGTGCAATCCTCTGGACACTAATCCAAAGCATCAATGGGAAACCCAATTAATTAGAACTTCAGGTTGTGAACAGAACAGAATTTCGGTTCGAGAGGAGAAACTGCGTTTCTATCAGTTATGGTAATTTATTCAGTTACTGAAGCAGCTAAACAACCCCACACTATTCCACTTCCATCATATTTGACTGCTGGTGTGATTAAAACTAATATAATTTTCTGTTACCAAAAAAAATCAAAAACAGAATAAAATCTTTCTCACACCACTGCTGTTTCTTTGGGGAAGGTTATAACATATGTTTGATAAACTGTATTTCTGTGATCCAGAAATCATAAGAAAGATGTTTACCTGTTATCTTCATTCTCGATTATCCGCTTGTACCGCTCCAGCTCGTTCTCAAGGGATGTCTGATTCATGGCCAGGTGGCGACAGCCACTGATATATTTTTCCAACGATTTCTCAGCTTCATCAATCTCCTTCCGTAAAGATTCGATTTTGTCATTGTACACCTGGATCTCATTGTCATAATTCTCTTGTGTGCTTTTGATGCTCTGCTCCAGCATTGCAGTCTGAGAGAAAACAATATCAACATTGTTAAAAAAAATACAATATAAAATGTTGATAATAATTATTAAGAGATTTTTTTTAATATATCATTGTAATTATTATTTTACATAATGTATTTAGTAAAAAAATGATTAAAATTATAATGAAGACTATTAAATTAAACATAACATTGGAAGCAGTAAAAGTAGGCGACACCTGTATTTATTCAAATATTATTTCCACAAATATACTGTATGGTGCATCTCAAGTAAAATACAAAAATATGGAACCTGTTACAAAGGTCACACGCTAGTGAAATAAAGTGATTCTTCTACTAGCTAAAAGTTTTAACAGTAGAAAATATTACATGTGGCATCTTACACTTTAGCACCATATCTGCCATAAACACATTATTTTTAGATTTCAACACCCCATATTAACTACTTCTCCCCTTGATCCCTTAACAGATTTAATTAGCATATAACATTTTTAGAAACATTCAACCCTTAAGCAAAGGTTGAGCTAAACATTGATCTAATATTTTGATCTGGTGTTTTAATATTCCAAATATTTTATATCTTTGGAGAAATAAAATTCACAATAAAAACAGCTGTCTGATTTACATTATTATAAAATTATATTCTTTAAGGGTATGCATGGCATAAACTGTGGAGCAGGAATTTTGACTAAACAAAGCAATTGCTTTTAAAATGGCATGATACATTTAGGGGAATTCCAGCGTTAATAATAATAATAATTAAAGGGCATAGAAGCAATTACTACAAGAATTTATTAATTAAAAATGGAAAAAAGAGATGCCAGCTATACAAAAGGAATTTTTTTCTTTCTTTCTTGCTGCTTTTGGATTTTTAAAATTATTTTGTAGGGAAGTCCTCAGAAATCCCTCTTTGCACGTGGCGCAAAATGTCACGTTGCCATGGCAACTTACCTCACTCTGCAAGCGTTGCTTCTGAATCTGCAGCTGACAGAGGGCGCTCTTGTACTCTTCCAGCTGAGTCTGCAGTCCTGGTATTTTCTTTTGGGCCAGCAACTTCTCCTGCTCCTTCACACATGTAGCACAAATCAGCAGCAAATTAACAACACTGGTTGCATATTCTTGCAGTGTGGTGCAATTATATGGAAAATGATTCTACTTCTAACTTAATTTGTGACCTTCAAAGCCTTTTTTAACTCAGTGTGGTCGCAATAAAGACTTTAACTTCTATATTACTAATTAATATTATTATTATTTTTTTTTAATAAAGCCCCTGATCTGGAGCGCAGCATTTGAGCAATAGACATGAAACCTGCTAGTGTTTTCAAGGTGGATATATAAGTCTTTAACTTATTGCAGTAAGAAAAACTGTGACTCTCACCCCGTTGTCCATGGAGACAGAACCAATTAAACCAGGAAGCAACACTGTTTCTAAGACACATTTAAACAAATAAATCCCCAATCTACTAGATTCAAACAGTGGCCACGGTGGCACAGTTACTCAAAAATTAGAATGCACTGTCATTCTCCTCTGTATTTACCTAATTATGTGTCCTGACACTTTTAAAATTGCTCATCCTTACAGGAGTCTTGATGAAAGGTTCAGTTCATGTCCATCCCAACAAAACATCCACAAGGACACACTAATCAGACAAATAGACAGACAAGGAGCCAGTTGGTCAGAGGAACCAGGGACCGCATCAGCTGCTTACACGTAGCAGGGCTGACACACATGCTAACACCAGTCTCTTCCTCCGGGGAGAGTTGAACACACACGCACACACACGATGACAACATTGGTGACCTTACCTCGGAGATGCCAGCTGACGCATTGGGAGCAAAGGGAAGTGTCTGGTTTATTTGCTGCAAAATGTTTATGTAGGTTTCAATCTCTGCAAGGTCCTGTTATAAAATAAGTTTAAGGAAGAGAAAAGATATGAGGCATATAATTCAATGAGAAACAGAAAATGCATCTGATCATCTTCTAAATGTTGACAACAAATCTACTTCAATCTTACTGGGGATTTGAGGAGTTAAAATTAAATTAGTTTAAGGCTTTCATTTAGCCCAGCTATATGACCCAATATTTGTGCAGACAAAGGGGATTTTCTACCTACAAGGATTAATACGGTTGTGATCTAAGAGCATGATAAAGAGTGGCTTATATTTCTTCACTCCAGAGGAATACCTCCAACCTGAGCAGCATAAACCTCGTACTCACATGAAATGACTTTCCTTTGTATTCTACATAATGCAAAAAGAGCAGTGCCCTTTGATATGCTGTGTAAACCCTGTAGAGTTGTGGAATAATTCATCATCAAGCTGCCTTGACGCAAAAATCAAAATGAAATTGCGAAAGCAGGAAAGTCTTTTGAATTCACACATGATGCATGTAACATTTTAGTCTTTGTCTGCCTCAGGTTTTTTTGCCTTTGTTTTGGAGCTTCCAGATTTTACTGCAACACAAAGGCAATTTTTCTTCTTTTTTCTGTGTGCAGGTTTCTCTGTGAGTGCCTGTGATGGCCACTGCATTTTATCTTCTTTTTTTTTCCCTCAGCTGTCTTTTCCCACCTACATAAAAAAGGTTAAACATTTGGGCTCGTTGTTACAACGAGCCCAAAGGTTGCTAAAGCTCCAGGAAATTTATAAAACATATTGTGGCATCGGTTTGGGTGTTCAGTACAAGACTCATTTAGTTAGTAAGTTGAGATCAAACATGTTTCCGACAGAGATACAATATCAAATCTAGTTATTTAAATGAATAGTATTTGACTAAATGTACTTTTTTGGCCAAAATATGAGTTAACCAATGCATTTCTGTTGAGATAATAGGTTTGAACAACAAACAAATTAAGATAATGACAATGATTGTGATTCATTTTGCTTATTTGACTTTCAGTAAATGCATTCACTTCAAGTCATTGGTACAATGTGGATAACTATAAAGGCCCCTAATCACCTTACACTTGATGGTTTTCCTTCAGTATCAATTTTGGGTGATATTTCCTTTACGACAGAAGATGTTAAGTATAAGTGAATCTACTTTGAATAGATAGTTATATGTTGTGAGTTGTAACTTTTAAGAAACTTGTTTGCAATGCAGTTAAATTTCCTTTTCCTGGTGTTTCAGTTTCCACTTGTTGCCAAGAAGAATCTAAATTTGAACTGATCACCAAAAACCCAGTATGTTTGTAACAACGAGCCCAAATGTTTAAGCTACAACCGCCTAAAAATAAAGAAATGTCGGCTTCTGAAAAGGACCAAAAATAATGAGATAATATAAGGTTTAAGAAATAACCAGTTTAGCCTCATATAATAAGATAATAATGCATAATAATATATTGTTTCCAACCCTCTAAAGAAAAATGACCCCTTATCATCAAATACACATCAGAGGTCTTGGTGTGAGCTTCTGCTACTGTGTGACTCTGTCCAACTGGCTAAATTTAACATCAGCATTTAAAGTGCAAGTTCAGAACATCTGGAACATATTAGCAATTATTTTTACTCCAAACAGTCCCATGGAGTATAAATGTTACACATGGTCGCAATATATTTGTGTTATATCGTGCAAACCTACTGGACATAATGAAATATGCATGTCTGTTAGTGTATTGTAAATTTACAACTTTCTAGTGTGTCAGAGCATATTGCAATACATTTAATGTCTTGATCTATTTTATTTTTTTCTATCCCATTTTTTATGACTGTCTGATGCTGGGGTGATAAAACGTCCTTGTTCTATGTGCAAAGAGCCTTGGTCTGCTCCACACTGGTCCAAAATGATTAACTAAATGAATATGAAAATAGGTCAGGCTGTACTCCTATGGAGACACCTCAAGCATTCAACATGTGAGCCGCACAGCATGTGACAAACTTGTGCTACTTCATGGACATTGTGCGTCATTTGAACAGCATTTGCCTAAACTCCAAAGAAGTGGTAAGCAGTCAGTCAGTCTGACCTTCTTATTTCTATCTCTGGTGGAATTGATGTCATCCTGCAGGAACTGAGACTGGATCTGATACTCCAGATTCTTCAGCAGAGCACTGTCAGCTTCCTGTAGGGAGAAAAGAGAACAAAATGAAGGAGAGAAGAAAAATATATGAGAAAAATAGAACATCTATTTAACATTTACGCAGTGCGACAAAATAAAACTCTCCTATTAACAGCCTTAGTTATTTTTTTTTACATTGCAGTTGCAAAAAATGATTGCTTTCATATTTTCTGTAAACAAGCATAGGTTGTTCCATGCAATACCTTGTTTAAATGCTCCAGAGTGCCCCGCAGCTGCTCTTGGTAATCACATTCACTTTTGTATCTGAAAAAAAAAATATTTAGCAAAGGTAGGTTTAATTTATCGAGCGTCCAAAAAGTGTCAGATTCTATTCAAATATCAATTTGGTGACAAGGTCAGAGTTTTTTTTTTGTATTTGTACAGAAAGAACCTCACACTTTATAAGTGTTACCTGTTAACTTATGGTGAAGAGTTTTTGTTGTTCCCATCAATGAACAGTGGAGCCCAAAGTTACTCATACCTTGCACAGATTTAGGTTTAGGACTATTTCCACTCAGTAAAAAAGCTGGTTTCTGATAGGGAATGACCTCAACATCTACCGTGATATAACAAATAACTACTACCTAACAGTTTTCTTGAACTAATATTACATGTTTTAGTAAATTCTCAAAAATCAGCAGACCTGAACAGATAGAACTTATGCTTCTTTTATGAGAGCCTGCTTTAATCAATCGTGTATTTATTCTATATTGTGAAATTGTGTAGGCCTGAATCATAATTGGGTCTTATGCTCTCAAGTCTTGAGCTGCAGAGGATCGAGATTGTCCGTCTTCTCCCAGTGCTAACTAGAAATAGCCAATCGGGGCCCAGAGTTTTAGTGCTGATAGTCACAATCTCATCTGACGCTGCCAACTATTCCCTGTCAGCAGATCATGTTGTGAATGTTCAGATTAGTTGGCATAGCCAGTGATGACGATGGATGAACATTTTTTCTGTAACAGTTCATTGTTTCTCTGCCTTCAGCACATTTAGCAGTGGGAAAATGAGATTGAGTGACAGCAGTAAGACTCTGATTGGTTGTTTTTGATCGAGAGCGTTGCATGTTGGCAATAATAGCTCAGGGAGGTGGAAGAGATTGATCTTTTCACAGATTATCTATCTCATAACAAATTGTCAAGATATGGTGACAGTTTTAACAAATACATTAAAAAAACACATACTTCATACAAGTTACATACTGCACCTTTAACTGAGCCACTGCAAAATATTAACATCAATTCCTGATAGAAAAAAGATGGTAAATGTAAATATTCCTTTAAACTTAAATCTGCCAGATAATCTGTAAAACTAAGTTGCTGGCAAACAGCAGTATATTTATTTTCTTCCCAGCAGTATTTACAACTTAATATGTTTTTAGTTTATTGGTAGGATTTTTAATTATTTCTTCAGACGATCATAAAAACAGAAGCCTAACATGTTTAAAGAGTGGTCCATAAAAACACAGAATGTTTGGTAGCAGACAATAACAGTTTGTAAAAAATATTGTGCTTTTATGTTGACCGATCACATATAAAGAACTATGTAACTTTTCTCAAGACTGACTAAAACATTATATATTTGAACAATTTTGCATAATTTTAAACATAAGCAGTCAGCTAGAATAATGGCATAATCACTATCCAAATTTCGTAATGGTGAAGAGTTTTTGAACTTTAGGTTTCTTATATTTTCTGACAAGTAAAAGGAAGAGAAAAATATACCCTGCAGCCTCTGCTTTTGATCACTCTCTATAAATTCTGATAAGATTTACTCAATTATGCTCCATCTTTGACTTTTGACCAACAGAAACAAATGTCTGTCATCGTCCTTACTTGTTGGTATAGTCATCCAGCATGCGACAGGCTTCCCTCAGCTCCCGCTCCAGCCTGCCGTGCTCGGAGCTCAGCTCTCTGATTCGCTGCCTGTTGATTTCAGTCTGCTCTGTGAAGGCCTCATCGAGGCCACTGGCCTCCTCCATCCGCTGCAGCGTCTCCAGCTGCTTGCGGAACACGGCGTTCCGCTGCTCCAGCACTCGAGCCCGGTTGATGTACCGGGCGAAGCGGCTGTTGAGCTCCTGAAGGCTCTCCCAGCCCTGGATGGCTGAGACGCCTGCAGGGGTTTCAGAATCCTCGGTTTCTTCATCAAAGACATCGGAGCGCTCATACTTCTCCTTGCGCACCTCACGCTGGAAGCTGGTCTTGAACATATTGGCCTGGTTCCTCTGGGCTGATGGTAACCCTGGAGTGCTTCAGCACCTTTAATGTGAGAAAACTTGGGTGCTCACCCTTAGCAGTCTCATGCTAGACTGAACAGTGTAAGGCAATGACTGTAGTCGAAATAGCTGTCCCCGCCCCGGGCCCCCCCTCGCTCTGCCTATCATATCAGCCTGGGCCTTCCAGAATTTATTGTTGCTTTTGTGGCACAGATGTGAAAAGCACTGCTCTTGATGACAAAGCAGAAACACAAAAGCAAACAATTGGCCTTCCAGTAAAAGAATTGGGTCGTCCCGTGCTGTTATGTTGGTTCTTAGTCAGCTGCTTTCTGCATCCCTGTTTGGACCTCTGGATGTTGGCCCACCGCAGCACAGAGGGGAAATTTAATGCAGGACAATGCATCAGAGTGACAAAAACATTTCCAGACAAAAAAGGTCTATTAGGGTAAAGTTTAGTTGGACTGTAGTTGATTTTGAGTGTTTTCACACCTGATAGTCAAGTCAAATTGATTTTCTTGATCACCAAAGTTGCAATATATTTCTTACATTTTCAGTTGGTGTGGTCCACTTTCCCACTGCACTGAATAAGGAATCAAACCCTATGAAAAACTGTTTACACCCTTTTTTTGTGGTGGTGCAACATTCTACTAAAGGAACCAGCACAAAAATCTCTCTAAGTATAAAAAAGAGGGTCATAAACTCCATGTTGGTCTGCCCAGGAACACAGGATAACCAAATTTGGAACTTCCTGTAGTTGGTTACTTGGTCTGTCACTTCTGGCAGAGGTCAAAAAATGTTGGTGGTTTCCAATCGTATTAAAAGAGATTATTATGTCGACTGTGTAAAAAGACATGGCCCGTAATGAGTTGGGGTTATTTCAACCCCAAAATACTACCAAATTACAGCATGAAACGATTAACAATCTTTATTAAAAAGGAATACTGCAGTTCTGGACAGACATTGGAACTGTCTGTAGATCTTTCTGGACTTATTTCATATATGAAAAAGAAAACCCAGGAGCAACATGGAGAAAGAAACTGTGATGGTCTACTACACGGGGCCCACTGTTTGAAAGTGTAAGGGACCAGACGTAAACAAGGACAAAAGTTGTTCAAAATACAAAATATATATATAATAATTAATTTAATAATGCCAAAGAATAGTTATCAAAACATCACATTTTAATGCAAATTAAGTCAGATGATAAATGACAGATTTGGGCTCATCTCAACTGAGGTGAACTGAATACAAACAAAACTGACCTGCAGACAAAGAACAGAAAGCTGCTTAAATAGAGGTGGAGTGACCTAAGTTTACCACAAGAGGGAGGCACAACATAACACAGGAACCAAAAATGACTAAAGTAGATAAAGGTGACATATGAAACAAAATAAAGTAAAACATAATAAGTGAGTATTACAGCAACAAAATTAAACAACTAAGGCCAACCTTATCAAATAAAGTTCCCCCTTTGGGCTCTTGTAAAAGAAAAAAAATGGTACCACCACCACAACTTGTACTATGTGGTGGTAGAAGCAACCACCATGGTTATAACATCTGGCAGGCAGAGAGGACTCAGTTAACAAGTGAGTAACCAAAACTCAAATCTGTGACAATAACCATGCACATTATTATGACAATATAGATAAGAGCAGCAGGGGTTAATAACGTTTTAACATTCTTACTTGCTCTCTTACATAAAATTATTTCTACCAAGGTTTAATCTTCAACTCCATACTTCCTTCTCCTTTGTCGCCTTTAATTTCCACGATTACTGGTTTCTGAGACCTTTACCAGAAATGAGAGACAGGATGATGGAAGAACGAGAGCCAAAACAGCTCATTTCAGAGCTTCGTCTCCAGGCTATAAAGCAAGGTGAGCAAAGTGTCTCAACCAATCACTCCAGCTTTGTGGAACACAGCTGAATGAAAAAAAGCTTCGCAGAGTCTTCAGAAAAAGAACGACAGGTGCTTATGTTGTGAGGGAAGCTATTCACCAGGACATTTGGCTCCCTTGTTATTAATTGTTCTCCTTTTTCACAGATACAGACAACTTTATTTTTTTGTTTTGTTTTATATGAATATTTTAGCATCTGGTTGTCTCCTGATTAGCAGTTATGTTCATTTATTGGGTACAGTCCTTGGCTTAGTGACAATTTTTTTTATACAGTTATTTTGTTAGATAAATTTCCTTACTTATATATTTTACAACAATAATTAATATCCAAAGCTAAGCTACCTTGTCTTTGTATACAGTTATCTTATCTTTTTTTCCTACTTGATAGCAGCTAACAGCGCAATCTCCAAAGTGTGGATGCACTCCTTCACAGCAACATAAAAAAGGTTACAGCATCTATTACTCACAAACACAGAAAATGGCCTTTTCTGCATGGGCCAGAGGCAATCGTTGACAGTTCCTTTCACCAGTGCGTGGGTTCCACTTTAGCTGTTATACCTCTGACCTGAAGTGTGTTTAGCCCCCAGGATATTCTTTAGAAATGTGCTAAATGAGTCCTCAGACATGGGACTGAACGCCCAAGGAGTCCAGTCGTCCTGCTCTGGTGCTGATACTGTCGTCTAACAAGACCTTAAAACTATCTGCTCTAAGTTGCTTTTGCATTAGTTTCTTCTTCTTTTTTTTTTTTGAAGCCCCAACTATCCCCTTTGTTTGTCTGCCTCAAAATGTTGAATTGAAAGTCATGTTCCTTACCTTCTTTATCTTTAGTCAATGTGCAAATGAAACACGTATCTGTATCCTAGTGGAACTGACTTGATATTTTTCTTCAAAGGTAACAGATTTCTCCTGAGATTAGCAAGTAAAGTTCATATGCAATTGTAATTAATTATGTATGCAGAGTTTTAAATCATAGTTGAAAAAAAATGCACATTTGTAATAGCACTAAATGTCAGCTGTCTTTCATGTTCACCTTATTACAAGAACACACGAACAAATGAGTCTCTGAGGATGGCTTAGTTTGTTTCTGGTATTAAAAGGAGAGTTAGCATTTTATGAATGACCACCAATTGTATTCCTTTGATAATTAGTCATCTTTACTGGTTTAACCTTAAATTATGAATAAATAAACTATTCTTTCACTCTAATATAATAATCAATCTCCTAGAACAGAGGTTCCCAAACTGTGGGGCGCTCCCCCTAGGGGGGGTGCCGTGCCATTGCGGGGGTGTGTGTGTAGGGGGGTAGGGGGGGGGGTGCGGGAAGCCGTCTGGATGATAAAAAACAAAAGTCCTGAGAGAATGTGAGAAGACCCGGATATCTTACTGCCTCCGGGTTTTAGGAGTTTTATTTTGGCTTTTTTCTTTGTAATAATATTCAATCCAAATGACTTGTTGACTCATAAAGTAGTTCAGAGCACGAGAGTAAAGTGAGTCCAGCCAAAGTTAAAGGTAGAGAAACTATTCTTTGTTCATAAAGTGTGGGAATTGTGTTTAAAGTTGAAACAATGCTAAGTTAAAATCTGTATTTTTTTTGTAAATCTTGTAATTCTATTTTTCATTGGTATCCAGCTAAAATCAATGCACCTTTTGATACTTATGTAATTTAATATAGAGCTATATACAGTAGAGTTTTGAAACAATTGATTTATCCTGTTTGACACTCTATACCTTGGTTGTCTTCATCTGTGGAGGATGGATATGTGGAAAGGGTAATGTGTGAATTTAATCATTACTTGTGAGAAAAGTAAAACAGGTTTATAAGACAATGATAATGTAAAACAATACTGTATACTGTAAAATATTTGTTTGTTTAACAAATAAAGAAAAACAATCTGGATGCTAAAGGCAGCGCTTCGGTCATCATTACTGACTTCTATTTTATTATCCTTCCGATTGTCCTCGTCATTGTTACAGCAGCCCTGATACTTGGGACCTGTAGCACTAAGACACTCCTCTTTTCTCGACAGGTTTCTGTATTTCTGTAGGTAGTAGCAGGACTTCAGGAAGAGGGTAAAAAGGAGCTTGAGTTTTTTTCACAGAATATCTCTCTCATATACTGTCATGGCATAGTGATGGTTTTAATACATATGATAAAGATATTTATATCTAAGTTACATGGCACAGCTTTAACCTGGTGCTTTGTGATATATTTATTTACTTTTTTCATATAGATTTCTGCATTGATTTTCATATGTTTTCTTTAGGATACAAATACACCACAAACATTTGTGCAAATTGCTGGAAACAAAACAGGTTAAACAGAGGCTTACAAAGAAACAATGAAACAAAGAACAAAAGAAAGAACCCTTAAACTACTTTGAGTAATCATCATGGGGTAATGCTGCCATCTGCTGACAGTTTTGGTGAAGTGTTTGTGTTGTAGACTGGTTAATAAGTGACCCGTTTTCATGTAAGGTCCTGTCTCCTGCTAACATATGTTACACAAACATGCATACCTGGTTAATAGAACTGTGTTTAACCAGTTTTCTGCATCTAATAGTTAAGAAATAAACATGTTTTAGGATCCATAATAATCCTATTATGGATTGTTGAAGCTGTACAAATGTGCAATTTTAAACTGACTTTTGTTATAACTGTGACGATATAAATAACAGACCAGGGAGTTCTTGCAAGCCCATTGTAAGCATTAGATTTAAAAATCCTCTGTAAGTTACCATAGTGCATTTGCAGTAAGAGAAACAGAATTGTGGAATGATTTACTGCCTGAAATAAAAAATTACTGAATTCAAAGTTTTCAAGATAAGATTAAACTTATACAAGCGTGTGAGTATCATTATTGTACTCATTTTATTTTTATTGTGTCAAAAAAACGAAGTCAGTAAAAGGGTAAAATAATGATGTGCACCGTTTTCCTTAGTTTGATTTATTTCAGTAATTTTCACACAGAAAGCAATAAATTTGAATGAGCAATAAAATCAACAGCGTTAGTGGTCGTCATTGCAACCTCCAAGATGTTCACAGAGATGCATTGCTTTTGTTTTGTTTTGTACAGCCAAATGTTGCAAACGTCTCTGCAAGCCACTCAATCCCAGGGTTCTAATTATATAATATGTCAGACTTCAGTATCATTATTTGCTTACTGTCAGCGGTGTGATACACAGCCTGCACTGTGTGCTTTAGCAGTCTGTAATCAAGACTATTTTGACACAAAGCTGAAACCGTTATCTGAGAAAGTCAGTGGGTGTTGGGTGTCAGTGAATCTGGCTGCATAGATGTGACGATGTTATTCGAGAAATTTGACATACCTCCTTGAACTACAATGGATTCTTTACAGAAGATGTTGTTGTGGTTAAAACCAACGCCAGCAACAGAAATCGGTCGCCTCAAACAGAAAGCGTATGTGGATTTACTTTAAATAAATACCGCCACTTTATCATGTATTCAAAGCATTTGGTCACTCGCTTCGAACAGAAAAGCATAAAGAAGCAAACAGTTGTATTTTAAACTAAGTCACACCCCTGATGTGGGATTACTGTTAAAAAAAAATAGGCTTTAGAGTTTATAGCTAAATTTAGAAATGTCACACAATTAATAATACCCCGAATATGTTTAAATCTTATAGGACAGGAAACAGATATGTACTGCTTATTTTTTATATTCTATACTTACATTTAAAGCAAACCAGAAGTCAAACAAGTAGTTTTGTCTGGAGCTACTGCTTTGCAAACAAACAACTTTGAGCTGCCCTCAAACTTACTGTTGAAATAAGTGGCCATCTCTGCTGTGGGTTTTTTTTCCCACCTAGTCATGCCCCGGCTCAAACTAGTCATTTTTGTGGCTGATAAACTGTCACACAAATGCAGCAGGCATGCACTATGCTACAAGGTGGCTGTGCAACGGTGAAGACAGAATGCAACTCAAACTTTGCTCACACCCAGAAGCCAAGCGCTTGTGTGCTAACAGCAACTATCTCACTTTTGAAACTGAACAAAGAGGAAGGGAAACTGCTGTGAATTAATAATAGGTATAAATAGGTTAAAACAGTTTGTTGTTCCAAGGAAGTACGTTTTACTGCCGCTGCATGTAAATTTAAACTGAGGCAATTACTCTGTAGGCATGAAACTGGTTTAGAAAAAAAGACAAAAAAACCGTTACTTCACTGGTCCACAAACCAGCTTATTTAAATATTTCATATGAAGGACAGAGATATGCATCTCCACAAACAAAAGCATGTGTCTATTTAACTTGTAAGTCTAAAGTTGTGCAAACACATAAGAGTGCTTTTAAAGTATTCATCTGGTATTAACAGATAGTACTTCTTCAGGATTTTTTTTCCTCCTATATAAATTGTTATTAATTTAGCATAAAGAAGCATTAATATAACATTTGTATAAAAGTGAAATTCACTACTTGCTTCACAAAGGCATAAAAGTTTTATAGTACATCAGTTTCGGTACAGCTGTGCTTGACAGATATTCCCCTGTTGCTTCACTGCTTTCATTACTTTCCACTTTTTGACACCGTCTGTATTGCTTTGATCCACTCCTTTCTTTCTTCAGATGTTGCAGCTTGCAGGAAATAGTGAGTCTCATCTGAAGTGATAATCTCAAAGAGGTTGCCGTCAACGTCGTACTTCTTGGCTGAAACCAGGAAATGATCGAAACAAAAGAGGAGTTAAAATAGACGACTAAAAAATATATATACTATACTGACAGCACACTTGAGTTCAGTTTTTTTTCTTTGTCTCAGTTGAAAAGCTATATTTACATCCTAACACTAAAATACATCACCCACCATCAGGCACGTACTCCACAGCTGTAACCACTGCTCCTCGGAGATGTATTGAGCCTAGAGGGTCATCACCCTGACAATAAGGAAGGAGAAAAAAAATAGTTTCATGCTGTGCAAAATTTGAGTTCACGCAGTACAGATTGAAACAAGACATTTACCTTTGAAGGATCATAGTAGTGCATGTAAGCGGGGTCATCTCGAAGTATAAACTTTCGTACCTTCCAGTTTTTTCTTCTGTGTCCCTATGATGAAATAAGTAGTGATCAGACAATTAAGTTCATAATACATATCAAAATGCTAAACTTAACCCTGGGAAATTTGAATGCCAAACTGAGTTCCTCTTTCAGTAACTGGAATTGGTTTTATGTGTTTGAGATGCTTATGGAAGGTGGTTTTCCACCAAGGGAACATTAACAGTGGCAGTCAGGTTTTGTTGTGCCAACTGTTCACCTGTTTGAGCAAGCAGCCTTGTTTTATAATGTTTCCCCTGAATTCGTCCTTCAGCAGAACATCTTCGTCACTGGAGTAGCCTTCACAGAAGAACCCACTGTCTGTCTGAAAGGACAAAGAGGCACATAAATATAACCCATGATGTGAGCAGTCCCTGGCTAAGGTATTCACACCGCTTTAATTTTATTACATTTTTTTTTCCTCACATTTTTTCAAGTTATTACCAAAAGTGCAAATAACTCTCATTGTGACAGACTGTCAGTCAGCAAAAGAGTCGAGACAGAAACTATCAAGTTTTACTGCAGATTTTGGTGTGTTTGGATTGTGGTCAGGACCATTAGCTATAAGCTGTTCCCATAGTAACTCTGACTGTAGTTTTAAGGTTACTGTCCTGCTGAAAAGAGAATATCCATTATAATCTTTTGGATTCTCTAACAGATTTTCTTTCAGAACTTTCCTTCTGGCAAAGTCTAGATTTGCCATGTTTGACTAAGAGTTGTCCCTGTTAAGAGATTCTTCCACCTGAGCTCTGCAGCTCCTACAGAGTTACTTTAGACCTCTTGACCTCTCTGACTATCACTTTCTTTGCCAGGCTAAATTCAGTTGTTCCACATTCTCTCCATTTTTTGGAAGATGGATTGGACACCATAAGATATGTGAAAGCTTTGGATATTATTTTATGACACAGCCCTGCTTTAAACTTCTGTGCAAATTCACTCCTTTTTATATCTGGTGTGTCCCTTAGTCGTCCTGTCTGGACTGGGTGGGGACTTTCAAAATAAAAGGTACTGAATACAAGAGCATGCTACGATCTTTGGATAATTTTTTGCAAATACATTTTGAAAACCAGGCATCATTTTCTACCTATTTCAATGTCATGCCCTACAGTATGTTGTGTTTATCTGTCACACACACACACACACACACACACACACACACACACACACACACACACACACACACACACACACACACACACACACAAAATCATAGAATCCATACATTGCTTACATAAAGACATGTTTTTCTTAGTACGTTTTCAAGAGCTGAACTCACAAAGTAGTAGAGAGCTTTTGTCTGATCTACGAAGGTTGTTTGCTCTCCGCCTTCTGCCCCCTCCTTTGACAGGTCATCCGCAGGCTGGAGGAAGCCCTCAGTCAGAAGCCCCGTTGCTAGCATGAGAGCCTCTGGTCTATTTCTTGCCTTCTCTTTCGAAATCAGCCACTCTATTACCGTCGCACCTGTGCCAAAAACAAGGAAGTGGTGAAAAAGAGTCAAAGAATAGAAATAAACCTTCCTGCCCACCTATGGTAGCATCAAAGTAACTTAGAATTCATTACCACTGAAGCAGTGGTTGAAAATTTGATTATCTTGCTCAAGTTTTAACTCCTTCACTCCGTCATCCTGGTCTTTCATCAGCGCATACAGCTCACTGGGAAAACACAACCAGAATCATTATTGCATTTTCTGTCACTACCAACAAGCACTTAACAGCTCAGTAAACTTGATCTTCAATTCTCATAATCTAAAACATTTAAACATCAAATGATTAAGCAGTGAAGCCAAGGGAGTCGGGCTGCAAGAATTATTATATTTGCATGATACTTTGAGAGAGCCTATATTGTTCAAACAGTGCCCTGAAAAGTGATTTAATCCTCATTGACCTTTTCTAAAACTTCTTATGTTTCAGTTGCAAACTTAAGATATTTCATGTGTTAGATCAACACAAAGTAGAGCATAATTGTAAAGTGAAAGAAAAAGGAAAGACTATTTTTTTATATTCATATTTTTACAAATATTTGCTTCTTTGCACAAACTAGCTCAAATGATATATGATTGAGTGGAGAGTGTCTGTGATATTTGTTTTAGTACAAACAATTCCACTGTGACTCATACCGAACGTTAAGGTGAATTTTCCTGCTAGAAAGTGAATTTACTTCCCATTCACATTTCTCTGTTTGTTTTTGTTTTTTTGCAGTCTGTAAATGATATTCTCCCCAGGTTACATCATGTAGTGAAACCAGAAGCAAAAGTAGGCCTTTTTTCTTATTTCTTGATGACCTTTCACCTGTCTTCCAAAAGACTTCTTCACTATTAAACTTGGGTTTAAGGTATAAGGTTATATTTCTATAGCCTTATGAATTTATAGACTATTATAGACACTAATGGGGCAGGTCTTTGGCTCCGGCCTTCATTCGGTTTGATGTCATGTCATTTTGTGACTTTCTTTCAAAAATGTTTTTCACCACTCTCTTATAAAGGCACAACTAATAACAATTCTCCCTCCTGAGCTGTTCTGAGCTTTGCAGGTCTTTCAGAGTTACAATCGACCCGTTCTTCTAGCTAAGGCAGGCTGAATACACATATAACTCTTATATCTATTCGTAGAAATCTTAAAAAATATTGTCTTCACATCGATGCTCTACTTTCTTTTGCCCTGCCACGTGAAATCCAAAATAAATACAATAAAGCTTGAGGTCACAACTAAAGCGTTCAAGCAGTATGAATACTTTTTCAAGGCACAGTATCAAATTAGCAGGTCTATGTACTGACATCAAGTTCTTCAACGGCAGCATATATCTTGTATTTTCCCAAAATAACTGCCACTCATTTTGTCATTCTGATTAATTATTCTGAAAAAGAATAGATTTGATTTCACTTACGCAAGGTTGACTGTCTCTGGCAGGCGAATGGAGCGTCTGGTGGACTTTCTGGCAAACTTTTTCCCATTTGTCAGGCAGGATAAGAGTCTCCTAATGTCCTTCACCCATAGTTCTCTCTCCTCCACGTGCGAGGCTTGAAAGAAGTGATCTTGTTTCCTCTCTGTAGTGATCTTGAAGACCAGCTAAATCAAGCAAGTTCCGTTAGCTACACTTTTCAAGTTTCAGGATTCTCTTGATTGAACATTTTATTCTACACAAAGAGAAATAATTAGCTAATGCAAGCAGTAGTTTAGAAGAAAATTACTAAAAATCTCAATTGTCACAATGATGATGATTATTCTCACAGGTGTAATCCTGCAGCCCTCGTTTTACATTGTAGCTGATGATATTATCTGACACTTTCTTACCGTTCTCTTGTTAAAATCTTGACAGGGACTGATGAGTGTTGCTCCTTTCAGTGGGATCATCCCTTTCGGTGAGTGATCTGTTTTCTTTTTATAGTAATCCAAGCCATCTTCTGACAACACCACCCACACTGCACTCCAGGAGTTCAGCACTGTACCCTGAGGATTGTTTAATACAACAGGAAGCCTTGAGCAAAAAGTGCAAAAGCACTGACAAAGGATGGAGCTGTTCATGAAGTGTGTTGTGTGTGAAGTAAACGCTTTGATGTCTGTTTTAGCACAACTTTGTTGGCATGCGTCTTCCTTCCTATTCTGCCCGTCAACTCACAAAAGTTTGTGGATCATACTTTTTGCTTTTGACAGAGTTCCTTAGTTTTTCAATATAGTGCATAGACTTACAGGTTCAGATAAAGTGTGCAGGGAGAGATTTGGAAAGATAGCGTTGTTTATAAATGTTATGTTGATTTTTTTTTTTTTTGTTTGGTTTTAGTCTAATAATTTCAGGTTTGTAGCTTTCTCTTCTCTAATAGAACAAAAATGTTTTTGTCAGGCAGATTTTTCTTTTTCTTGAAAGCATATTGCTTAGAAAATACTTAAACAATAGTAGTAGTTAACACATGTTAAAATAGATCCTTCACCATGACGATGATACTCGGAAGCATTCCTGTACTTTCATGAAAAGTTGTACTTCTGTTAATTTAATTCTTCAGTCTGAAATCAAGCACACAGGAACATGTGGCCAGTTTTGTATTCTGGACAGACGACACTCTTATCATTTATCGACTGTATTAATTATTCTCTTGATAAAAAAAGAAGAGAAAAGAGACAGGAAATATATATATTTTATAAAGTTTACAATATCTTTAGCCCATTCAGGACATTTGTGTACTAAATTTGATTGTCAGTTGAGGATGTAAGACTCTTTGCACAGACTGTTCATATATCAGGCAAGACTTATCAGTCTTCCTCCTGACACTTTGATACTAATTCAAAGTGGTGTTTAGCACTGCTGCTAAACAACGCATTGCACTGCTGCCTCGCAGCAAAGTAGACCTGAAGTTCACATTTTGGACAAACGCGACTCTGGAGGTAGTTTGCGTAATCCTCACATGTATGTGAGACTTCCTGTCTCTCTCACACAGCACACATTTATTTGGTTCGCATAGGAACATCCTAAGTCATGCACACTGGGTTAGCAGACCATTTTAAATTCCCTTAAGATCCGACAGTGTACATGCAAGGTTGTCTGTTTGTTGCCTGGGGATGGACTGACGTCCCCAGGCAACCCCCTGTGTACCCCCACCTCTCGCCTGCTGTCTGCTGGAGATAGGCTCTAACCCCACAGACCCTGCATGGCTTAAGCAGGTAGAGAAGATGGATGGAATAATGTAACTTTTCTGTACTGCATGGACATTTTCAATTAGAGCTTAAGGATTTTATTTGTTTGAGAAAGCACCAGGATTTTATTTAACACCCTTTTATGACGCTGTTTTTAAAACCTGCCTTAATTTCTATGATTAAATAAAGACTCATGCTTTAATCACCTGCTTGCACAATAGTTTTTTCATGAAGGGAGAGGCTTTCAAATGCGTATACTTTTTATTTAAACAATAAATGACATCAGTCAATAATTAACATTTCAGATCAAAGATTTCAAATGATTGTTTAATTGAAATTGAACTGACACAGCTTTAAATGACTTAAAAATGAAGTGCAACAAATGAAAGAAACAGATGCTGATAAAAACAGGGAAATACGATTTATCTGACTCCATGCAAACAAAAAGCTCATAAAGTGAAACCTCCACCTCTGTTTGACATCTTAGTTGGGTAGAAAGTAAAATTCACATCTTGCTCAAAGTGAAGAAAAAACATGAGTGTAGAGTGTTAAAAAAATGTGCTCATTGAAAATGGCGTGTACACACCCAACTACACCCAGAAGACAAACTTAGCTCTGTTGTGTTATTGTGGATTTTACTCGATTCATACGTATTGCATAGTTTGAGTATGAAGTCTTTCTCTCTAGTTGCAACAGTGCAGAATAAACCTAAAAACACGAGAGGAGTATTTCATGTTTTACTTTCAACTCTAATAGGAACTTGAGCTTTTGTTTTGACTGCAGAACAGAAGTGTGCATTTCTGTGTTGTGCTGGGACTTTGTGACATGTTCCTCTATTCAAATGTTGGTCTAAGCAAAGCTATAACATTCAGTATGATTTCCCAGGGCTTGTGTGTACACACCCATATCCTCAATATATTGGTCATTTGGTTTTTCAGAATTGCTGTTGTCATTTCTTAATATGAAAGTCCATATTAGTACGTTGGTGATATATGAATAAAGCGTACAACTCACATGTTTTTTTTCTCTCTCTGAAACAACAGTCCATTGTTTGAACCTCAAGGCTAAACATTTACATATAAAGGGACCAAAATGAAGCTTGAAGTTTTAGTGTTATCTCAACTGTCAAGACTCTGAAAATAATTCTTAATAGGAGTTTATGTAAGTGGTAGACCAAAGTGTACAACATATTAGGAGGTGAAGTGTATTTTTATGTCGATGTTCTTACCTTTTTAACAAGGTATCCCTCTCTGATCTCTTGTGGCTCCATTATTGGGCTCTCTGCTGTTGTCTGCTGCAACTTGTCACTTTTTAGTGACTGTCAAAAGCATTTCATATCCATTTAACCTTCTCCCTCTGCCACCCCCTTTTCTCTCTCTCTCTGTCTATATCGCTCTCTTCCTCTCTCTCTCTCTCTCTTCCCCTCTCTCTCTCTCTGCATCTCTCTCTCACCCCCTCTCTACCGCCATGCGTGTGTGTCTGTGAAAGCCACACACACTAAAACTCAGAAGCAGGAAATGCAAGCATTGGGTGTAATAAGGATGACTGGTCAACCAGCTTCCTGTTGTCAAATATATTATTAGTCACAGCTGAAGATTGGTGGGTGTCTGACAACCTTTCTGTTCAACTGAATCCAAAAATGGGGCTCAACAGTCTGGATGTTGAGCCCCAGACTGTTGTTGAGCTGGATGTATGTTTTATTGTGGTCACAATGAAATGAGAAAAAATGCAGTGAGAGGCAAATGTGTTCATCTTCCAGTAAAGTCCAGCTGATATAGAAACATTCACATCTAAAATAAGACCTTATTACCAACATTAGGTTTACATTTACTATCTTTCTATTTGTAGCTAGTTTCACTTTTGTTAATTTCAATTCTAAAATTTTATATCGAAAGAACAAGCTGCAGATAGTTTGGATAAGTCTTAAAGTCTTATTATTTCTTTGATTGCTTACATTAAATAGAACAGTTTAATTGTCTGTCGCGAGAACAACCTAACGGATTAGTCTTGATGCTATTTACCACCGCATAGCAATTAAAACATGGACATTTTTAAAAAGCAAGTAAAAATACATATTTTCTAGTCAAAGGGTGTGACTGTTTAAATTTGTATAAGGGTGGATGAATTCTGATTTCTGCCCTTGGTCAGGTATTAGTTTTCATATATTTCTGGAAACTGGAAGTTCCTCTTTATTCTAAATTACTCAATGTTCCCTTGTCATTTCAAAGTTGCAAAGTTGAGCTGGAAGTGGAAACATTTCATGTAAGACTTAAAAATAGAATGCATGACAGGATATTAAAAAGGCTGAATAATTCATGCAAACTTGTTTACGAGGTAAAAAAAAAAAAGACATGGGGGGGACCATATATGGTGGATTGTCTATCATGTGGAAGCAGTTGTTGCACAAAGTTTCCGTTTACCCCATACTAGGAAATGACATCTGTGATGTCATCATGGTTAACTACCGCTTCCAGTATGGGCCCACCACCCCACAGAAGATGATGGGTGGCTAAATGATGTGACAATTTACATGAAAGAACATGAGGAACATTTTGTCCAACAAACTTAACCACAGATATTTCTACGTATGAGATGTCTTGAGTGATATAAATCCAAAATGAGTCAGAGCGCATGGTTTCAGTTTCTAATACAATATTATAAAGTAATTTTCTTGTTGAGTGTTGTAATGATACCTCTAGAGGGCGCTGTTAGTTCATTGAAATCTGATCAAACTGATTACACCAGAGGTACATTATATTGGAAAGCAAAATATGAAATCAGAAAAAAGAGTAAACAAGCAAGAGTTTGTTAAGTCAATTCAAAGAAGGAAACACACATGAATTTCAACCATTTCTTTTCCAACCATTTATTTCTGTTGATTATGGCCTGAAGCATAGGATGTTTTATTCCATTTGATTTAGTTTATTTAAGCGCCAATTAACAATGAAGGCCCGTTAAAAACAAATTATTTCAATTCAATCATACACATATTCCCAGTGATCCTAGCTATCAAACAGTACATTTAGTTCAGTTCATTTATCAAAAGAGCTTTAAGAAGTTTTCTGATTAAGGAAACCAAGGAGGGTTTGAAGAATTTTGAATTAATATGAATTCGATAACATTTAATTTACCTTTGGGATCAATAAAGAAGAGAGGAACAGAATTCAAGGAAGATGCCTACCATATATGAGCAGGAAATTTGTACTATGTTTTATTACTTTTTGAAATATGTCATCAGTTGTTTAAAAAGAATACTCTTCAAGTTCAGTTTTTTTTTTATTTAAGTTTATTTTTTTCATCGATTAACCATGGTCACCACTGATAGCTGTTTGCCCTATAAACACTGATGGAAAAGTTCTCTTGCCACCTACATCAGCTCGTCGAAGTGATTGCTTCCACTTTATTAAAGGGGCTAAAAGCTGTGTGTGCCTGCGCATGTTCCTGTTGTCAACACGGCACAGAAATGAAAAACAGCATTTCAGAAGGTCATGTTAGGAAGTGTGGGAGTACAGTGCGGAGTGAGGGAGGCAGAGAGAGATTGAGTGTCTCTGGGAAAAGCCATCAACTGGCCCCACCACACCCACCCCTCCCATTTTCAGCTCAGTGCACTCTTTAGCAGAATAATTGATAGTGCCTGTGAGAAACAGGGAGACTGGGATGAAGATGTCTCAATCCCTTTGCTGCAAAACAAGAGCTATGAGGAAAGGCTGGGCCAGCAGAGAGAACAACACATGAAGTATTTTAATGTTATGTTCAAATAAAAACAAAGAGATTGAAAAATAGCTGTAGAGCAAATCAGATATTCCTTCTTTTTTTGTCAACAGTGTTGGACATAGCAAATTTCTAAACCAAGAAGTTATAATTATGTAGACCTTCTGAAATAGATTAGTACCATTTTAACTGTCCCACTTTTTTCTTCAGTAGACCAGCAGAGAAAAATGCAAAATTGTAGTGGAGGATGTCAGTTCTTCATTAGAAATGTTCTGGAAATTGTGACGTTTTTACATCAAAATCTAGTACAATCATATGATGAAAGAAGGTGTCTAACTAATCGAGTTCACTTGTATGTAACTGAATTTCAAATAAATCCAGAAGTTATATAAAGGCCTCACAAATATATTGGAGAACATTCTTTATAAGGAATAACCAGCATCATAAAAATCATGAAACCCAGCAGACAGGTCAGATAAAACTATGAGGAAGTTTTATGGGGAGTTTGGTTAGAAAGTAATATTTTAAGACTTGAACATATCACAGAGCACTACTCATGCCATCCTCTGAATGTTGAAAGGTTATGGCACAACTGCATGCCCAAAGACATGACCATGTACCTAAACCTACAGACAAGACAGGGAGAGCAACACCCCCAAGCAGACTATGGTGACAGTGTAGGAGCTGAGGAGATTTTCAACTCAGGTAACAGAATTTGTGGACAGCACAAATTACATTTTCCAAATAATCAGAACCAATTTATAAAGTCAATGCTTTTGTATCATTATTAAGATTACAACATTTAAAATGCCTGAACAATGGGTTTTTAAAAAAAAATATATATAATTTTTAGTGGAGAGAGGCAGAACCCTGAAGAGTTTTTGTCTGATTTCAAGGCAGTCGCTGCCTTGTTTCCTCAGTTTCATCATGCTTACAGTTCCTTATGTTTCCCCTTCTACTGCTACTGGATCTGCTTCATCTCGCTGTCCTGAGGATGTGCACCAACTTTTTTTGGTTTTGTTTGAAACTTCCTATTTTTCCTCTGAGTTTGGTGTTTCACATCTTAATGTCTCGTATATAGAAGGCTAATTGTCAAACGTGTTTTTCCTTCAAAAGCACATCTTGATTAAAATCAAATATTTATAAAAGGTTTATTTTGTCTTCTTTTCTTCCAGCATCAAATATTCCTACTGCAAGGACTCTTCAAAGATGCAACCTCTTATTTGTCTACTTGCATGATAATAATTCTACATTATTATGGACGTGCAAAATTAATGAGGGTAGAAAGTTTATTTGTCCAAAATTTATTTGTCTTTGCATCTCTGTTCATAACTGAACACATCTTTCATCAATAATACACGTTCTTTTAAAAATATATATATTTCTTCACTCAAAGAACCCGTCGGTTTAATCTCCAGTTAATGTATAAAATGAGGAATAAAAGACAAAGACATTCAGTTCTCAACTCAAGTTGACAGCAAAGTGAAACAAATGAGATGCTAGAAAACAAGGCCCCACTGTGGTGGGACTGATAAACCTCCAGGCTAACTCAAGAGACGGATGGGGGGAGGGCGGGGAGGGGGAGAGGTTCCACCATCTGCCAATTAAATGAGGAGAAAATTAATGGGTAAACTGTTTAATTTAGGATCAAATAAGGAGGATCGGCCTGGGAGCCCTGCACGGAAACGTCATAACATTGCAACCATGACCAGCACCCTGTTGCTTTCAACAGACTTCACCAACAAAAAAAAACAAAAAAAACAAACAAAAAAAAAAAAAAAAAAAAATATATATATATATATATATATATAAACACCAAATATTCCTTTTAGCACACTGCTCTTTATCATTGCCACTAATTTTATATAATTCAAAGACATTATGAAAACAAAGTACAAAGCAGAAGCATGCTTTTCTTTTGCTGACCAGCTGTGTTGCTACCAGCTATTTGTGTTTGTTTTTGGGGGGTGGAAAGTGGCTGGCATTGTTGGCCTCTTTGCGGATGGTTGAATGCACCAACAGAGCTATAATGGCTGTACATCGATTTTTGTTCGACTGTGTATATTGTGCTTCTACATAGTGAAACAGCCTTGTGCATTAAGCCAGCAGAAAGCTTCTGAGCGCTGCATCGTCAAAAAACCCTTTAAAACGGAATTCACTTTAGAGTAAGAGCCCGGCAGCTCTGAGGTGATTTCCTTTTATCACTGGACTTTAGCACTGATGAGCTCAGTCTGCACCGAACGTCTCTGTCTGAGTGTGCCCTCAAGACAGCTTTTACATAAAGTGTATTTGAAATGTAGTACCTAGGGAACACCTGTGAAAAGAACCATCTGGATATATCGCCATAGTTCCAAAAAAAAAAAAAAAAACAAACAAACAAACAAACGAATGAATGCTTCTTTTTATGGCCACAGTTTCCATCTGATCTAATGTGCTAACGTTACTGATGCATAAATGTTAATTCCCAAAAGTATGCATAAAATATTGCTCTAGATGTGCAATTCCTGCCCCAAAGTTTGGCACATATTTTGATTTAAGCCATAAAACCCACCTTCCTTTGATTTAAGCAAAATGTGATAAAAGTATTAATTTTGCTTCATTTATTTTATTTAAAATACCATCCAAAGTAAATAATGGTAATCATTTGCTTTTTCTCTGCTCTGAAATGTTCTGACTCAACAAATTTAAAAAATAATCTTTAAGTTAATTTACATAACCTCTTCTGCGAGTTATGCAATTTGAATCAAACATAGGTGTATTTGGCTGAATGAGAGCAGTGATAAGGAAATAATATGTTTTGATGGGAAGGCCTGGTTTGCTCCATCTCTGGGGGACAAAGGGCTAGCAGGGAGAGAGAAGATGCCAAACAACAGACTGAGGCAGGACATAAATCAAATCTCCCTGGAGATAATAAGGCTTGCAGCAATACACACACATCCACGCTGCATTTTCTGGGGTCTGTAGAGGCTTCAGCACCTCAGTCAGCAGGTTAATGACATTCAAACTCTGCTTGAGCAGAAGGACACTGCAGTAATTACAGGATTTGACTTTAATTTGGATAGAGATGTAGGATGTTCAAGATTTTGGGAAATTTTCTGTCACATATAGTAATGTGAAAACGTAATTTGCTTGTTTTTTTACGCCTAATTTACACTTTTCTAAGGCAAAGCATGTAAATTTGTATGTGGATGGGTAAATGACTGAATGTAATGTAAAACGCTTTGGTATACTCTGTACTAGATGAAGAACTATGCAAATATAGGCCATTTACCACTATACGTTGTTGTAATGTTTTAAAGTAATTCAGACTGACATACAACCAAATTTTGCTGACTCTTAGTGCCCTGTTGTGGTCTGGGGCCCTTAACAAAACATGTAAAAAAAATAAAAATACACAACACCAAGCCTCATTCAGATCATAGTTCCACAATAAATACTCAACAGCAAATCCCAGTTACCGATCACTTTGTCCTTTTGCATCATTCAAGTCAATCCACAGAGATCACAGGCTGTGCTTACACAGCATTTCACTGTGATCACAGTTCCAAAGACAAGAGATTTACAACTCAGTATTCACCTCAGCGGTGCATAGGACATATGGGGTTATCCCCAAAGGACTGAATTTATGTCACAGTCTTCATTCAGGCTGTGGGATGACAGAGATTAAATTATGACCTGATCAGAGGTTTAGGGAAGACCTTCACAGAATGAAAGTGAAGTCAACAGAGTCATAATTGTCTGATCATTTCTGCTGCTTGTGTCATAGATGGAAAACCATTTTTACGCACTCTTGCTGGTCTTTGTGGATCAGGGAGTGTCCCTTTTTCCTATGGTAACTTGTAAACACAACAGTAAATGTGGCGGTTCCTCCCTGATACTACCCATCTGAACTCTGAAAGCCATATTGTGGCTCACTGTGTGCGACTGCTACAAAAGCAAATGAGTAAGTCAGAGTCATCTCCACAGTTTGTTCAAAGTGTGTCATTTTCTACAAGATATTGGGACATCTCTTTACAAACCAATTTTTTCTATTTTAATGCTTTTGCAAAGCATCTTGATGAATCCACACTTCTGTTTTGCTGGTGCAATGGGTAAATGAAGTGAAACTGGTGAAATAATTAAGGGTCCAGAATAGCCCAGACTTCCTTCCCCATGTCTGACCTTCCATTTCGTATGTAGTTTCCTAAATAATGAAGCCATAAGCTTGACACTTTCCATCTTTCACCTTTGGTCCATTTGATGTTTGAAACAACACAAACAAACAAACAAAGAAACAAAAAAAAAAACTGGATCCTCTTGATGAAGTTTAATGGTTTACTTCAAAAATAAAAACAGTGCAAATGTTACTTTTCCACAAAAATAATAAAGAGTAAACAAAAGAGAGGTCAAAAAACTGCGTGGCAAAAAAATACATGTCTTTTCTCACACTTTCAACTCAGTCAACAAATATTTTCAATAGATTGTTTAATAAAGCAAATAAAACATTTTTGTCAGGCATGTTCATCAATTACTGACGTACAAGTAAAAGTTAAATTATGCTTAATCCAGAGTTAAATAACAAGATCAACCATGAAAATATAAATTGCGAGGTCAGTGTTGCTCTGCTGCCTAATGAGTTTAACTGCACATTGGCCCCTTAATGAAATTCTGCTTGGGAGACAGTCATTTTGTTCCTGTTATTGATGATGACAAATCATATTATGCCATACATAATACAGGAGATTAACACCATAAATGCGGTCTGACATCTAATTGTTGTATTTTGGAGATTTATTTAAAAAAAAAAAGTTTCCTACAAATAACACTTTTAAATACCCAGATGGAATGAGGTTGACCTGTTTTGAATCTGTTTTTTTTTTTTTTTAAAGAAGACAGCCTGTGATCTAAGGCAAAGCATAAGCATTTTCATCTCTGCACATTTCTTTATACTCCTCCAATTATGAAGGGCTGCTTTTCATCCACTGCCTTCCACTCCAGTTTATCCTTTGGAATCCTCAGAGGTTCTGGGGCCAGATGGGGTAATCCCTTCACTGTGTCTGGTTTCCATGAGGTTTTATCCAGTTAAACTTGCCTGGAAAATCCTCTCCCTATCAAGTAACGTGAAGAAGCTGTTTACCTGCCTTTCTCCAGTCTGATCACGTGATTCAGAACATGCAAAGAAGGCTCATCCACACTAAGCCCTGGGGTCAACGTCTTGCCTCTAGCATGAAGTGCATTCTGCTTCTGCTTTAAAGAAGTATTGATTAAGTTGAGAATAAAGTTGTTTTGCTCTGTTTCTCATGGCTAACAGAACTTTATTTTCCTCCTTTCACTAAACAAGAGTAAAAAGGAAAAATGAAGTGTAAAAACAACCAATCTGACTCCAGAACAGAACAAGTAAAAACAGTTGAAACAGTCAAGGATTCAAATTCACAATGATTGCTTTTGAACTAGGGAGGATTTCTGTTAAACATTGAAGTGTTTATTTCTGAATTAAATTGAACACGTTGAGACTCAGTGTGAGTTGATAATAAGAATCAAAGTTTAGGATACATACATAACAAATACTTTGTGATAATCTGCTATGACAATTAGCAGCATAAGATCAAAAAAATACTATGAATTGAAATGAAAAAAATATCCAAATGTAAAAAAAAAAAGTAGTACTAAGCAATCATTTATCCTTCCGATACAATTCTGTCAAGTTTTTCAAGCACCGGTTTTTTAATAACATTCTTGCATTTTTGTTATAATTGCAAACCCTGATGCTCTACAATATTTGCTTGTAACCTTGTTTTTTGGAGAAGAAAATTAATTTCAGTAATAAAAACAGCCTTGACTTACTTATGTTATAATCTGGATATGTAGTTTTAAATGAACAGGACTGTGGGTCAAAATGTCTTTTTGGTTCTTACTGGGTGGCTGGACTTCTCATCTAAACATTCATATTTTATGTAGATTAACATTGACATAATTGCCATGTTTTATTATAATGGAGGTTGAAATCATGAGTTGTTTGAGAATAATGTTAGAAGTTCTTCTCTTCATTTTTGTTGAGACAATAACAGTTTTCAACACAAACTATATATCCTCAACTTTCACAAAATAGAACAAAAAAATAGGACACACATCACACAAGACAAGCTTAACACAATGTGCAGAAAGTCTACCACTTTTATAAAATGAGAGCAAGAGTAATATTCTTTATGCAAATAAGGACAGCGTTTTTAATGTGAGATAGCTGCTCAGCTCTAGCAGGGTGTAATGAATCATTCAAAGCACCACTGAACCCTTCTGCATTGTGAAAAAAGTACTCATATCTGACATTTCTATCTACATAACAAAAAGAGGGACAGTGACTTGTCAGAGAAAGAGAAATGTGTTTTATTCATCACGAGCTAACTGAAAGATTTGTGGTTTGACAAAGTGCAGCATGTGGAGCCATTAAGCATAAAATTCTCTCTCTGGGTAATTGTTGTTGTTTCCCCCTAGATAACAATGCTTCATCCTTTACATTTGCTGCCCACTGGATGTGTTACAAAAGCAAAATGGGTTCTAATTTTAGTAAACATTTGTCTAAAGTCACGACCAAAGCCATGATTTAACCAGACAGACTGAGACGGAGCTCAGTGTTGATGCACGAACGATAACAACTCACATGGAAATCAATAAATGACTCTGCAAGAGTCTGTTTTGCTTTATTTCAGTTTTCTTTTTACATCAGGATAAGCTTGTGTTTTTGCGTAAGAAAGTTTTTACCTCTTGCAGACAGGGATTAATTATGTTCAATATCGGTAATGAGCACAGTCATTTAGCTTTTGAAGAAAAGCATAAACCTCTTATTGACTGTTTTGCATTCAAATGTCCATTGTTAGGATGTGTTAATGCATCAAGCTGAATGTCACACATCTTTTTGATGTAATACAACATAGAGTTTGCCCTTGAGCCACACCTTCACAGTGTGTAGTGTTCTTTTGCTGCTGGCTCTTACTATTGTTCGTGAGAATTTCCTGGCACCCAAGGGCATACAGATGGGAAACACCTCACATAGCCCATTTGTTAACTTCAGCTTTTATTAGTCAGCTTTGTGACACTTCTACTCAGTGTGTTTTCTTAGGTCAGAGGCTATGAGCAATATATTTTTGTAGGGAATATGAAACATCTCCAAATGTGCAATTTATTACAGACATGCCATTCTTTTCCTACTTTTAATCACCACTTGTGTACTTTACAGCATGAGCCGCATTCATCGATTTTGCGGGGCACATTTTCCTTTGTACACACATTATGTCCTGAATTCCTCCCTCTCGAATTATACACAGGGGGCTTTTGTAGAGTTCAGGATCCTTGCCAAGGACACTTTTATGTGTGGAACAGAGTAGCCAGGAATCAAATACTGACTTTCTAATTATTGTGAAAACCTGCTCATCCTCATAACCCCCCAAACTCACCACCACCTGCAAGCCCTCCATGTTCCCAACACCACCTGCTTCCCAAGCAAAATTGCACAAACCCTGCTTTATTTGTCCCATTTTTTTTATTATTTTACTTTTCTTCCTACAACCTCAGCTTAACTTGCCAGATTGTTTTGTGTGTCCCTGTGTTTAACATGATCAAGAATAAACAGGTTGGAATGAAATAAAACTAGATTTGATGAGTTGACCTATTTTTACAGAATTTTATCTTAGAGTAAATACTGAGGAACCTTCTTTTTTCTAAGCGTCTGTATTCCTTTATCTTTTTAATATTTCTCCAGTTTTTCAGTTACAAATAACAAACTTATGATCAGTAACTCTAGATCCATCTTATCTTCAAGGTGTTGAGTTTGACAAATGTATTTCTGCATTTTATCAAGCAATAGCAAAATTAAAAATAAGATAAAAAATCTTACTTTAAGGTTGTTTCGTGATAATATATTTTTTAACGCAATTGGTTGTCAGAGAAAATGATCCAGGAAGACTCTACACAGTCCTAAATATAGATTTGGAATTTAATACTTTTGTTATAGTGGATATTTCATTTAACACGATTTACAGTGAACAACAAGTGATCATCTTTACCTGATGTGTGCATCGGTAAGAACTCTGAGAGATTTCCTAAACTAACTGCAGAAAATAAAGGTTCAGTAATCTCAATAATGCAAAATTTTTAAAACATTTTCTTCTTGTTATGGGATTTGGGCTCTGAGGTGCTGAACTAATGAACCAACTTAAATTTAGTCGCAGACACGTCTGGGACCTGATAGTTGGCCTGATGAAAATGTGACACAGTAAATAGATTTCTGGCAGCTGCCTGCCTGAACCATATGTTGATCTCTAATGTATCAGAGACTATGTACAGTCAGTCAGTTCAATAGAGGGGAGCTACGTTGTTAAAAAAAACACTGTCTGGTTTAAAATAGGGTAAAACCATATTTTTTTTTACAGAAGAACAAACAATATTTTTCTTCTTTTGCTTAGGTGAAGAAAAATCCCTGCACTCATAATACAGTGCCTTGTAAAATTATTCATCAGTTTCATTTTTTTTTCAAATTGCAAACATAATTTATTTATTGTTTCATTTTTGTGTGGAATTTGGTGAACAAAAAGTATGGCACAACTTCAAACCTAACAAAACAGGACCATCCAACTAACAGCCTGGGCAATAAGAGAAATTATCAAAGAACTATGGTAAGACTAACTCAGAAGGAGGTCAAGAAATTCACAGCTCAGATGGGAGAATCTGTCAAAACAACAACTATTAGTCATAAACTTCTCAAATCTGGTCTTTATGCAAGAGTGGAAAGAAGAAGGCCATGGATGGGTTTGCTGTCTGCTACAAGTCATGCATGGGACAGAGAACCAGGTGCTCCTGTCAGATGGGACCAAAATTGTACAACAGTATTTAAGCTACATGCAAATTGTGTGTGTGTGGTTTGAAATTCACATTGCACATCATACTGAATACAAAATCCCCAATGTGAAACATGATGGTGGAAGAATTATGCGTTGCTTTTCTTCAGTAGTGAAAGAAAAGGCAACCGAAGTCAACGGCAAATGTATGGAGCTAAATACAGGGCAATTCTGGAAGAAAGTTTATTAGAGTGGAACAGAAGTTTGCCAAAGACTAAACATACAACCTTGAGCTACAATAGCATGATTAATACATGATTAATACATCATAAGCCACTGAACTTTGCTTGATGTATAACCAGTTAACAACAACAAAAAAGGGGATATGAGGGCATTTTGCTGGTGGTCAGTTCATAAAAAATACATTTAGCAAGAAGGTTGTTAACTTACTAGGAGAAAAGAAAACCGGACTTTATTTTTAAACTGATGTGAAAATTACAAGTAACAAATTATCTGAAGAAGAAGATATGGAGTCTGAAGACAACAGAAGGACTTTGCAGAACGAAACAAACAAAAAAATGGTGAGGAAACAGCTGTGGGGTGGCATAAAAGCAAAGTTCAATTGCATTCGTGCTGTTGAGATGAAAATGTGGGTAAAAATGATAACATTTCTACAGAACTTGATTCAAAATAAAACTGCCATGATGTAATGTTGACCTGGAGCTTGAAATGAAACCCCAAATCCATAAAAAAGAGCCAAATTTATCAATTGGGAGGCGATAAATTTAGCACAGATCATGATGAAAATCCCAAGCTTCAGCTCAACTTTGGGTGGCGCCAAAGCGCAAGAAATAAGGTGATGGGTGTCCAGCCAGCCCAAGCTATCGATAAATACACCGGGAGATTTCGTTTTATGTCTCTGACCGTCTCCACATCGCCGCTGGATGATGTATGGATCCATTTAGCCGGTAGTCGGATTTGCCACCCATCAGCGACGGAGAGTGAACAACAGATACAAGGACCGATTTCTCAGTAGTTTATTATTATTTTTATTTGCACTGGAAAACGTTAACATCTGGTCACTGGGCTCCTTTGCTTTTAAAAAGAGCAAAGAAAAGGAAAAAAAGACATGAACATGGACAACTTTGTCATCAGCGGAGGAGAAAGTGAGCTGCACGCTTAAAGTGGGGGGAAGATCACAGTTGGTGAGAGACAGAGCTGCGATCCCTTCGGATTGAAGATTATGTTGGGTTGACGACGTCTGAAGGACACCGGGAACGGGATTAGGTCGAGTGCAGTCAAACACATTTCTCATTATTACTGCGTGTTGTCCTCTGAAAATTTGCGCAATGACCTTTGATGACTTGGACTATAGCGGCTGCGCCAGTAAGGTAAGAGAGGATCATTTAAGTGATTAGTTTTCTTAAGGCTGTGGGAATTTTATTATATGAAGATGTGCTGGGTAGAGTTATTAAGTAAGGAAGAAAAAAAGCTAATGGTTGGATATTTTTGGCTCTTCCACGCTACACGTTTGTGCTATTGCATTCCTGTGCAAAACTTGCAGATGCAACAGTGGAGCTCACACTTAAAAAGCATAGTGCAACTTTATCCAGGGAAGCTGAATGCATACTGGATTCTGCACGTCCCTATCTGTATATAATTTGCAGAATGTGTGAACGTTCAGAGTGGCTATGCTGTTCATGTTTTGTGCTGCCTCTTTTCTGAACTGGGTTACCAACTCATGAAGATCCACTGTCTCCACCAACAACAAGATTTGTACGTGGCATCATTTCCAACAGTCCACACTGCAATAGATGTCATGTTTTCAGAAAAATTGTAAATGGGGACATCATGCTGCAAAGAAAATGTGACATTAACCAGATAGATTATCAGGCTATGCTCCTTTTATACTGTTTAAAAAAAAACAAAAGTTGACATGCTTTCATAATTGGTGCCAAAATATTTTTACAAGTATAAATTCAGTAACTGGTTGGTTTTTCATGTGGTTCATATTGCAAAAATTATTGCATTCAAATTAACTGTGTCTTAGTGGGAAGAATAGTTATCTTACAATAACTATGCTGACAGTTGCTGTCAGAATGTCCATTTTCCTCCTGCCACATCTTCATGCCACTCTGGAGACTTATACCCAAGTCACCTACTGATCTGAGTGTCAGTGTATGAATTTGTGTGTATTTGAGTGAATGCGTAAAACTGCTTTGAGTAGCAATATGACCAGAAAAAAAAAATACATAATTCACCTAACTTACCTGCAAGATTTTGTGAACAAAAATTCACAACCAGCTCAGACTGATAAGATCAGCTCTGTTTGAGTTTTTTAGAGCCCCTTATATTTATTATTACAATTGCCCCAGTGTACAACATATTCTAATTTGACTTTATTTGTGTTAGGGTAAGCTGTTGGAGGTTGGCAAGCTTTCATCTGGCTGGACACAGTCATGCTGATGTTGTCTCCTGGAGCATGTGCACAGTGCTGCTAACAGTCAGTGAATCAGGGGGAAGCCACATGATCCAATTAGATAATATTTGAGGGATCTGTTTAAAATTCTTTCCTCTTGTTTTCTCCCCTAACGTCTGGCTTGCTCTGCTCTGCTCTCACTTATGATATATTTATTTATTTTTGTATATATATGTGTGTGTTTGTGTACTACTGCTTCCAACGTTTGGGCAACGGTTTAGAAGTGTGTGGGGAATATTTAAAAAGCCCTGCTGCAGGATGTCTTCCTCAATCTAGGGTTGGCCTGTTCTTTCCAGAGGCACACATTTGGGAAATGAGAGATGAAGAGCAGCGTGGCTCAGGCCAGTCAGAGTCCATTTATATTCTGCCTGAGTCCCGCTCCATAGGCAGCCCATTGTCGTGGCTCACTCAGTGGGGTAGTCTTTAGAAAGGGGTTAAAAGCCAGCATGTAAATAAATAAACGTGAAAACTAATAAATAAATGAATTCCGATTCATTCTTTTGATTCATGTACATAAAATTGCGTACACGAATCCAAACAGCTGAAAAAAAGGTAAAATAAACGCATTGCTGTGTATTACTAAAAGTGTAGTTTTCTACTCCATCCTAAATTATAGAGGTAAGTTGTACATTTAAGTCATACATCTTCATAAAATGAAGATGTGATTTGTGCAGTCCTTGTGTTTGTTGATTGTGATTTGTAAGACTATTTTTGACAGAGCCATTTTTTTTGGTTTGCTGTGATTTTAAAAAGTAGGTTGAAAGCTGAGGTTGAATTTTAAACACAGTTTTACCTGTAATTATATGAAATGCACTGTCTGCTCAAAGAAACGTCACTACTTGGTGAAATAAGGCTGTCTTATTTGACAGTTACTGCATTGATTGATTATGTTTTAGCTGGCACAAAGTTATCAACAGCTGACGCATGCCCACTTTTGTCCTCTGTTCATTGTGCCTTCAGTTTTATTTCTATATTTAAAATAGCACTAAAATGTTGTCAATATGCATTATTTTTCTTTTCTTTTGTAGTTTATGAAAATCCACGTGCTATACGTGGAGCTGTGTGGGGGAGGAGTGGGAAGTGGTGCTTTCTGGGGCAGAAGGTCGGCTGGGAACTGACAGAGTTATTTGGGTAAATAGGTGGAGCTTTGTATGAGCAGGTCTTTGGGCTTCCCTGAATGACTGCCACTGAAGATTTAAGGACTCTTCAAATATGCATCAAAGACTCAAAGCAACACTCTGGGCATGCTTTTGAACAGAGAATAATATTATAACATCATATGAAGCTCAAAAAGTTGATTTTACTTAGCACCACTTCCCTGCCTCCCATTAAATAAAATTACTAAACCATACCTCAGGGAAAATGTAACACTCTTTCAGCTGTAATTGTTTATAATTGACAGAGGGAGCTTGACAGATGGGCTTAAATTTGCTGTATATTTTCTTACTTTTTGTTTGAAAACGTTTTAGCAGTTTACTCTGAGGTAGATTCATTTGGTGCAAGTTCTTGTCATTGCATGGCTTGTGAGTTTTCCTGTGCTGCAGCACAGAGAAGACTGAGATACAAGCAAAAGTCTTGTAGAAGCCGCCGTATCCGATTATTTTTGTTTTTTCTAATGGCTCCTGTGGTTCCTAGTCCATGCAGTTTTTTTTTACTTTGACCTTTTATGTGAAAATATTTAATGAATCAAGTCTAACGGAGAACACTGAACATGTCAAGTGCAAGCAAGGGGATGTGTAGGGAGGAACCTTTAATGAACAGAATAAGGTTAACTTTAAAAAAATGAATAAACCAAGAGTGAAAATTACTTCCCCAATGCTTTGAAGTTAATGGGAAAACCTCGGCTAAACCAAAATAAAAATTTAAAAATGCTCTATTCACTCAGTACTTTGCTCTGCTTCACGAGTCCCAAACCTTTTTAATTGTCTCCTTTGTCCCTTTTTAACCCATCAGCATCTCCGTATGCTTAACTCTCCATAAGATGAGAAATGTGTTTTTGGTGTGTGTTGAACAAAGTTGGTCGACAGAAGTGTGTAAATGCAGACAGTCATGGCCCATTACTTCACCACTGAGTGGTAGTAGATTTACCACTGAAAATGACTTTTTGGTCCAGTGAAAGAAATGATTTTTACCTCCGTATGTGTAATAGGATAAACACTTTTACTACAAGTGAAACAAAATGGTACAAAATAATGTGTTCTTACAATACATACAACTCGGTGTACAGTATAATAAAACGCTTCAAAATAAATAGACTTTTTCGCTAGAATCACTGCAAAACAATTCACAGTCTGGATAAAGTTTTTACCACTTATAAAGAGGCTTTGTTTTGAGAACACCATGGAATGTGTTGATACTCAATAAAATATCATAAATAACTCAAATATGTTTCTTTGAAACAAATGAAGTGCATAGGGTAAACAGAATTTTTGCTTTTTTTCATATTACAGTTACACATTAAAACAGCTGGGCTTTAAATAACCCATAGAAGCGGTGCATCTTGACCGTAATGTGGACCGGTCCAGCTTTGGGTTAATTTAACACAGCAGTGCTGAGTTGTGGGTTTGACCCACTGTTGAAGACTATTTATTATTTGACAGTTTAATCATTTGCAAAATGATACATGTTGTTAATGACCTAAAGTGATGCTAATGATTAGAGATGGTGGATGAGCTATTATTTATTTTCTTGTTTGCTTCCTCTTCCCAGAGAGGACGGCCTCTGATTAAGGTAAAAAAAACAACAACAGCTATGTCATTTTTAGTCTGATCGTTTGATCAGACTGTGATCGTTTGAGGAGTGAGGAATTGATCAGTTTCCTTCCACGAAAGGATCAACCCAGACAATATTTCTGTTATATTTTTATATAAATCAAAACCATTAAAAAAAAAACAAAAAAAAAAAACGGAAACCTCTCTGCAAGCTTTATATTTTTAGTGTATCAAGAACTTCCTCCTCAGAAATTACTCTGGCAGTCCTTTTTTGGGCTAAATATGATGCAAGAGCAGCCATGACTCCTACCAAATCAGATTTTCAACCAAAGTAATGTTATAGTGACTACCTTGTAAAAAACAAGCAAAAAAAAACTACCAGAGTAGCTTTAAATGAATATTCTCTATTTAAGGTTACTACAGTAGTACTAATAACAAATCTTTATTATTAGTTTAATTCAGCATTGACAGTTATTAGATGAATATCAAACATAAACTCATATCGTCTATAAGACGTATTTGCAGACAACAGGAATTGAATAACAAAAGACAAAAAAGTGTAACTTTGGTTATATCTTCAACACATAAAATAATGAAAACAGATAGAATAATATTAAATAATTGCTAGAAGCAGAAATAAGTAAAACAAGAAATACATGTATATTAACTATGTCATGATTGTTTACACTGCTAAAGTTCAATCCCTTTAGAATGAACATATCATTTCGGAAAAAAAGTCCAGATTTTTAAAATGTATTGCTTAGATTAAAAAGCGATAAGTTGCTTTTTAATGTGTCTGTGTGTTTATGTTTGGCTTTATGTCAGACATAAGGCCAAGCATGTCATATTATGTCAGACATAAATTATGTCACCTTTGTGTGTTTGATTTAATTCTTGCTATTGTTAGCTATCCTGGGAGCATTCTCAATTAATATAAAGAATAATTTATAGGGATGTGCCGATCAGGTTTTTTTCTGCCGATACCGATATCGATCACCCCTGAGGGCCGATCGCCGATTACGATCCCCGATACCGATCACATAATTATTATTTATTTATTTTTTATCATAAACACTACCATTACATTATGTAGAAAAAGGAACCATGAATTCACCTTAATTTAGACAAAAACTTGTTTTTAATAAATTTTCCAAGAAGAAAACTAAACAAAACAGGCATTGTGCAAATTGTACTGCAATAATACTATCTTTAACAGACTGATAACATATGAAGGCTCTAAAGAAGCTAAATAATGTAAAGAGCCAAAATAAAACCTCTCAACATTGCCAAAAAATTCAAGTATAAAACTTAACATT
>CAEGAF010120813.1:0-32509 GCA_903067075.1 Micropoecilia bifurca
AAGAAAGAAAGAAAGAAAGAGAGAAAGACGACTTTGGAGAATTGCAAAATCAAATCTAATCGGTTCCTCTGGGACACTTTCTTTTATTCAAAAGGGTGTTTACTTTGTTTGAATTTATGAAATAATGCGATTAAGGTGTGTTGTTCTTGTATGAATAGACCCAGTTTCAAATTACTCAGTTTGGGCAATTTCATTACCTTCTGTTTAATTTCAGCGCTACGGTGCTTCTCTATCCAGACCAGGGAGACCGACAGGGTCGTCTAGAGGAAGTTCTTCTCATGCCAGTTTGAAATGTGATGTTACTCCTAATACCAGGCTGGAACAAAACCTCTAGCCTTTTCACCAGAGTTCAACCAAAAGCTAACCTGCCTTAGACCTATTTTATTTCTTGACCCTCACACCACCAGAACATGGTGGGATTCATGACATGGTTGGGAACAGGAGCCACACATCAATGGTCAACATGTCGACAGCACTGGATGGACACTCCATGTGTTATGGCCACTCTTGTTTCACAAAAGGTCCAGAACACAAAAATGCCCTCAGGAGGTTTCTGACTCACTCAAAAACAGTAAAAAGTACTCGCAGAGACTTTTCCTGTTTCCAAAGGAGTTTCTTTTACTTATAAAAATAACAAACAATAATCTCAGAGTTGACTTCAAATAAAACGTTAATTTGCATTGCAAAAACCTTTTCTCTCCTTCACCAAACAATCAGATCAGCCCCAGCAGCTGCTTCTGCCTGTTAATCACTGCAGGAGACTGACGAACGAGGAGGAGGGTCTGAACAAATAAATACATAAATTAATCAAATTCTTAATACGCTCCAAAAGTAGGACTGCATGTCATCCCTTTTGTAAGAAATAACCATCATGCCTACAAGGCTGACGTTCATCCAGCATCTTCCATCTCTCCATTTTCAGGCACCCAGTTACTGACCTCATTGTGAATTGTGGATTGGCCCAGTGGGGTCATGAACACCAGGGCTACAGACGACATCTTGCAGATGGGTGACTTGGCCCGAGGCCTGATTTTAGTTAAAATTGTTTAGAAAATGATCAGTTTGAATAATTGGTTCTCACTGAGCTGAATAAAATCCTTTTCATAAATTTATTCCGAAAACTGGAAGTAGTATTTAGCGTGTGGGTGACCAAACTGTATTATTGTTCTTTTTAATGCCTCAGAGGTTTTTGGTTCTCTCTGCTGGTTTTCACCATGCAGTCGATAGAATGTGTGTTTAATCTTTATAGAAACAGGTAAATGTGCTTTTATCACACCTGAGAAACACTTCAGATATATTTAAACAACATTGTTTTCTGGTATTGCCTGCTGTGCAAAGTTTGGACAACTGCTGACCACTTAATGCAAACTTTGGTAGAGATTTTTTTTTATGCTGCAATAAATACTCATGTGAGCCAGATCAGTAATCCTGATTAAATCCTGTATAAACAGTTTTTTCAGACAAAGTTGTTTGAAGAACATGAAAGTTTTGTAACATTTTGTTCCATTGTTAGTTTCATCACTTATTAATTTACCATACCAAACCATACCAACTTTATTTATAAAGACATTTAAAACAACCACAGCTGATACAAAGTGCTGGACATTAAAACACAACATAATACAATAAAAAAAATTTTAAAAATAATAAAAAACTCTTAGTTTAAAAACAAAAAACATACACTTTAAGCCTAGATCCCGCTGGAGTTAAAAGACAAGTAAAATAAATGGGTTTCAAGACGAACTTTATTTAACTAATTTAACAATAACCGTCTTCCACTAGGGGGCAGCAGAATGCAGGAAAACGTTGAACTATGAAAACATGATCAGCATCTAAACAGCGTTCCATCGTTTTCCAGCTGAGTTACAGCTAATGGTGTCTGTATGTTGTCTCTATATGTATTGAAACGCCTCGTATGGAAGCACAGGCTGGTCCATCATCATGACGGCTGTTTGGTCCTTCTGACAGGCTGTGGTGGAACAAAAGATGGGGGAGAGAAACAGCATGTCCTCACTGCTGAATAAAAATAACCCTCCACAAAGCAGCCGAATGGATCTAGTAAATACAGAAATTAAACTGCTCCTGTCGCATCTCCCCTTCTGGTCTGCATCAAAATCTAAAAGAACAAACCCAGTTGACTAAAATATACAGGATGCCGGGCCTCAGGACCCACTTTGGACGCTCCTGCTCTGACCCCATCATTACAACAAACGCTTTAATTTCCTCGTCTCCAAACACCTAAACCATCATCTTCAGATTCTCTCCACTGATTATGAAAAGCCATAAGCAGTCCTGTTTCCACAGGTGATGTAAGAAAAACAGCAAATGTGAAGGAAAGTCTTGTGCTCAGATGAGACCCAAACGGACCTTTTTCCTCCAAGCAGAGGACCCAATGTTAGTTTTTCATGCAAAACTAACATCGTGCATGAAACATGATAGGAGTTTCGTCAAGATAAATTCAGGACAACGCCTGTTAGAGGTTGCACTCTGGATTTTTACATTTTTAAGATTGTAAAGTATAAAGGTCACCCAAGAGCACCTGTTTGCAGCATAAGCATTGGAGACGGAGACTGAGTAAAGACCAGGTTGAGATTTAATAGTTTTGTCAAAATGACAAAAACATAACTCCTTTCTATTGCTGATAAAACTGAAGGTTTGTTAAGAAATCTTGTTTTCTCTGATTTTATGTCTACTGAAGGTATCCTTGTTGAATATGCATCTTGTTAGAAATATCCTGGCATTTCAATAGATTAAATATTTTATTCAAATATAGAACATAATCTCAATTAACTCAGATTGAAACTCAGATTATGCTTTTAATTTGTGGGGAGAAATTGAAACGATGAGCTCACATTGATTATGCTAACATTATCTACATGAACACTCCTGCTAGATCTGTACAGATGTTGGTTGCTCTGAGGTTCTTCACAAACATTAGTCTGAAGCACTTTGTCTTTGGCCAAGGGACCTTCTAAGTTTCATTTGGAAACCAGTCAAAAGTTAACTTCCTAAATGTCACCTAGACAGGCTGTTGGTACATTCCTCCTGTTTGGTCAAAACATTTTACTTCTACTTAGAACCAAATGCAACTGGACCTGCAGCTCTAAAGCTGAACTGGAGGATTTTAACAGAGTTGAAGAATAAAAAGGAAAGTTTAGTTGGATAATTGCTCCTCTTAATGAAATATAAGGACTTTCTAAAAGTTTGTAACATTTATTTGAAGGGATGTGCATAAGACTGACATGACTTGAGCGACTGTGGCTGTGTAGGTAGAGTAGTCGTCTTGTAATCGGAAGGTTGCAGGTTCGATTCCACCTTCCCCCTGCCCCTGATCAAGGCACTTAACCCCAAGTTGCCTACCGAGCTCCATATGAATGTGTGAGCGTTTGAGTGCGAATTGGTGAATGTGGCTCTAGTGTGAAGCACTTTGAGTGGTCAGAAATGATCGGATAATGCTCTATAAGTTCAGTCCATTTACCATGAGACTCTCATTAACATGACAAAACTTTGCATTTGGTAAATAATAACATTTCAATACAAAGTTGCATTAAAAGTGTCAACTTTGGTTTGAAAGTGCCATTATTTATGGCGTGCCACTGAATGCCAACAGTAAAACATTGACTGAGACGTCATGTTCATGACAATGTCATATCAGATATGTGAATGTTGCCAAAGGTTATTCATGAAACAGCTTAGATCTGAAAAGAAGCAACTTAAGAGCAAATAAACCAGATCGTACAAATGCATGAAAGCTAGAACTAAGCTAGCAGATAATATCCAAGTTATAAAAATAAATCAATAGATTATACAAATACCTTCATGTGTCTTTAAATAACTTGTAACTTTAGGTTAACATTCTGAATAAGAGTTGTTCTTTACTGGTGAAATGAAGGTTTGACTAATTTCTATTGAAACTATTGTGACTGGTTACAGATGGATGGTTTCATGAATAACTGATGGAAACCAAACATTACTTGAAGATCACTATAAGCAAAGTCCTGTAGGTGGCATTTCAGCTTCGTATAAAATTAGTGTTGGAATGAATGTAAATGTCAACACAGATGTTTAATAACTGGCCATGGTTCACTGTCAGATGAGGAGGAGGAGATGAAGAAGATGCCACTGATTCATTTTTCCTCCCATATTTGTGCCCAGATGGTTTGGAAGTCAGAAGCAGCGATTTGCTGATCACACGCCTACTTTTCTAACCTCAAGGCTGTGCAGCAAATATGCTGCAAGAGATGATGGGGAGCTTTTACTAGACAGGAAAAGACGATGAAGAAGGGAAGTTGTTCATCATTCAATGAAATTACTTATGATCAGATGAGAACAAATGCTGAAAATCAAATTTTGAGTGGAGGGCTCACACACCAGAAGGAAATAGGTTGATCAACTTCCATCCTTTGTCTTCTACATGTCTAAGACCCAATCAGCTTCTCAAATTCAAAAATCTAGTATTTTCAGATCTGAACTACCAGATCCTCTCTGGTGAACCTTAGGCCTGGTGCCTTGGAAATGACCAACTCGGTGTCAATAAATACTCTGATGGTTCAAACTAAGGACAACTTCGGTCTTCGTGTCTGTACTTCTCAAAGTAAATAAACATTTATCTCCCTGGATTTGTTCCTTCCCCGTTTGGTTTTTACTTGAGTCCTTGCTCAGTTGTTCCTCTTCAGTAGAGCAGATCTGACTAACACTGCAATGCAAGTATTGCAGCCTAAAGCTACACCGTTCTGTGTTACATTAACATGTTCATAATGTTAGCTTTTGACAAAATACACTAGTGTTGGGTAAGTCAACACTGATGTGTTTAATTGCAACTACTGTGAGTGTTGATTCAACTCTATCACAAATAACACTTTCAAAAGTGTAATTTCTACACCATCCAGAATGGACCTATATAGACACTTTCAAAGTGTTAATTCAACTCAGTAGTACTTGAATTAACACTTCAAAATTTGCTGTGTACGTTGCAGAGGAGGAGACACGGCTAAGATGGCAAAGCTTGACAAAGACTCTGCTTCACATCAGTTCAATCATTCTGGACTTCTTTGGTGAGCTTGGTCACCGGCGGGGAAGACGGGCCTTTGGTTTCGTCTTGGAGGGCGTTGCTGCTACAATCAACAGCATAGAATGGAGTAAAATTCCTTTTTCTAACCTAATATAATGTTCAAATAAATACAATCATTCACCACAAACCTGAGCAATTTTCCAATACTAAACAAACATTTTCATATCACCCAATTTCCATTTTATTCTGATATAGTCACAGATAATACAATTTCAAATACATTAATCATCAACTAAATTTATGACTCTAAAACTAGATAATACAATTTCTAATCAGAGCATACCATTAATAACTAAGAAAATGTCTTACAAATTAAATGGTTTAAAACTTTTTATGTTATATTTAGTTTTTTGCACCGTCTCAGATGTTAGTTTTAGAAGACTTCTCATCCTTCTTGCGTGAACCAACCAAACTTCTCTTTCCCAGAGTGATTCAAGTGATACTACCTTCCTGAATATGTTAATTTTATGGCCTCCTGTCCTCTGACTCCACAGGGGTCCCAGCAGAAGCTCCCCTGCAGATCTTATTTTCTTTCTCCATTATTTCAATACTTACCCAGCAATAGTTTAGTTTTAATTCACTAACAGAAACCTGTTCAAAATTAAGAAATTTGTTCAAAAAAGATTAAACTGTATTAAACACTAAAAACCATAATTTTTCCTCAACAGGGCCACATCTCCTCTGTTCCCCAGAGGGTTGTGAAAAGCCACAGGTCAAAGTGAGACTGACAGCGCCGCCCCCCTCTACCTGCCAGCCACTCTCAGGACTCGTCTTAATGATTTCTCCACTTCTCAAAAGCAAGATGTGAACTTCAAAAGTCTGGTCTCTTTCTGCCAGCTACGTTCCACTCTGGCGAGGTCCGACAGATGACCTGTGGAGAAGGACAGAGATTTAGCTGAGATTTACTGGTTCATCAGAGGAGCCGCCGCTGCCCTGCAGATCGACCGCAGACACTGCCGGTTCAGGCTGGATGTCTGCAGAATACTAACAGGATCCTTCCCTGAGGCTGGAGGCAGCACACAGCTTCACATGTGACACCGACTACAGGAAATGATTCCTTCAGTTAGTAGAGAACAGCGCCTTGGTGAAGGATTCACTCCCACTGAATGTTTTCAGGTCGTATTCCTGTTCCAACATTACAGGCAGATCACAGCCAAGCAGCCATGTTTCCTTCATGGCCAGAAAGGTTCAATGATTTTTAACCCTTAAGGAGGAACTGGAAAGCATGTAGCAGTCAGAGCTATGATGACAACAAACTGACTGGACCTGCTGAGGAAACCAGGTGAGAATAATTAACAGGATGGGCAAAGAGCTGAGCTCAAAATAACCAATCAGTATTTCTCTGCCCACCACCAGGATGCAGAGCGTCTCGCCTCCACGACAGAGGCAGACCTATGAAACCGGCAACCCACCGATTAGGGGTAAAACCATTCCAGCAGAAAGAAACAGGACTAGAAAGTCACTTTGCAGCCTGGATACAGTTTGTGTCATTAATCTATGGAGGAAATTAGGGTGAAGGACGACGATGAATAAAAAGAGAAGAACATCTGACAATAATGAAACAGACGGACTGACGTCTGCCTCCTTCTGGGACTCCCTTGCTGTCTGCTGACAGCAGGCCGACCCCCCAAGGACAATGATGTGGCATTGCTGCATCAGTAACATCAGCTCCAACAAATGCCCCGACTCTCTGCTTTCCTGACGGCCACTTTCCATTCCACGTCTCGCTGGGTATTTGTGCCAATCACCTTCTGCTGAGACACTTTCTGCATCTCCCACGACGGCCCGTCTAGACTATCGGGCTCAATAAAGGCTCGCAGCTCACTGCGGTCCAAATGGCAACTTTGAATAAGAAAGATGGCCTCCGGTCCATGCTTGGGCCTGGGGTTCCCCTCTCTCTAAGACAAAGGGACAGAAAGGATCCATAGTGACTTGTGGTCTTCCTGGGTCTCCTCCAGTGTGACGTACTCATAGAAACTCAAACCCGAACCTCCTCTAGTATCTGTCGGTGTGAAAGGTCCAGCGGGGGCTTTGGACCTAAACTCCCTGAGGATGAAGCAGCTTCTCACCCCAAACCCAAGACAGGGCCTGACCTCCTAACAGTGGAAGGTCAGCTGGACTTAGACTGTCAGATTACTGAACTCTGGACATTAGCACTGTGCCAAGTCCCATTCTGACATGCCTATTGACCAGGTGACTGTGTCATATCGTCACTAAACTCATCAGAAACCATTTCGATGCTTAGTTCCAATCAGCATCTAGAAACCTGGGCAACATGGCGATAACTATAAGCCACATCACCACCTGTGAAATATTCACTTCAGTTCATTCGTACGACCTGCACCATCATAAGTCGCCATTTTACTCCTCCAGTCTACTTGACCCTCCGTCTGCTGACCTTCTGACCCTTGGACTGACCCACTGAGGGTGAATCTAATCAAACTGGAGCGACGATCAAGAAGCAGAACCGCGTTGGCCCAGAACCATCAGGTGATTCTGAGGAGACGCAACCAGCAGGACCAACAGAAACCATAGGATGTTTTCACCATAGGAGGTTTCCACTCCTCCGACCCGTCAACATCTCAGCCTGGACGATTTGTTCCACTTCCATTCAAGCCAGAAAACAAAAGGGAAACAAACGAATCCCAGCAGGGAGCCTTTCATCTGAATCTCTAATTGAAATCAAAGGTTCTGATTCTGCCGGGCCATAAGTGGATTACACAAAAACTCTGAGTCGTCTTGGAGATTAAGGGACCTGCCTGTCCTGCTGGTCCAACACAGAAACGTTCATTCATTCATTCATTCATCGCAGCTGATCAACCAGAAGTGTTCACTTTTAATTAATTACTAATTTATGCAGGAATCAGTCCGAAATGTTCAGTTATTTGATTCCTCAAAGCCTCCAAGATGATGGCGCGGACACACACACACACACACACACACACATTCACAACTCACACTCACACACACATTCACACACACACATTCACTCATTCACACTCCTAAATGTTGTTAAACTTGGGAGTTAAAAGTCGTCCTTATAGAAAATAAAAAATGACTCAGCATGTTTCAATAATAATTCGTTCATCTGTTGAGAAACTTTATTTTCATTCTTCAGAAATAACGGCCGACAGTCGGCTGTCCGCTTCAAGCTGCCAAACGAGCCGGGTCAGAACCCGGAACCGGGTCAGAGCTGGTTCCTTCATGTTGGTGTCCAGGAATTATTCCTTCACGTTTAGCAATGAGGGGAAAATGAATGGGTTAGTGGGTGAACGTGTGAACGGCTAACGACAAAAGGTCAGAGGTCATTCCACAGAGAATTCTTCCAGTTTTTACTCTCAGGCTCAGCTGAGGTGTTTCCTAGTAAAGGTCAGAGGTCACAAAGCGGAGCAGCAACCTGACCCGACCGACCCGCTGCAAAGCAAACCACCGATCCAAGCTGACCTGGACGGTCGCTCTGAAACAGGAAGCACACGGCTTCAGGTCATGACCCCAGGGGTCAAGAGGTCACTCTGAGATTGAAACAGAGGTCGAGTCGAGTCCAGGCAAGCAGAGAAAAACTGGACTTTTTACAACTAGTTTAACGTATTACAGAAATCGCCTGCAGTATTAGCAAAGACATTTCCAGAAAATGAAAAGCAGAGTGACTAGAATAGTAAATGCAGTTCAACTGGCACCAACGACAGGAACCGCAGAAAACTGAGTATTAATGCAGGAAACATGTCGGGTTACAGCAAGAAGCTTCATCAGTGCAGAACAGTTTCAGCTAAAATACAACTTGTAAAAATGTGACGCTGCAGTGAAGGAGATGCTCCAGTTAATCTGTAAATCTGGTTTCAGAGATTTACAGAAGCTCAGGGTTTCAACTGTTTTACAATTTTCTGGAAATGTATTACAGATCTGTGCTGCATAGAAGCTAAATGGTGCTTCTCCATGTTTGGTTCTGGATGCAGAACCAGAACCAGCAGGTTGATCCAGCAGTAGATCTTCATTCCGTTCAGTTAAACTACGGTAGTTTAAAGTCTCTTCTCTCAGTGACGGTTCTGCTTGTTGTTCTCCATCTTCGGCTGAAACCGTTTCTGGTTTTAAACAGGATTTTCTATGAACTAGTAGGTCTCTCTCTGCCAGGCGTTTTTCCTGACACCACATTTAAAATATTTAACGATAATCTCCCTGCGCTCTGATGTCTGATCACCACACCGAAATGTCCGGGGACTCGTGAGTCAGAGGGAAACGAGAAACGTCCTGCTCTGCTGTTTTCATCGCCTCTTATGGCCTTCAGAAGGCGAAAGCAGCAGGAACCAAAGTCACAGATCAGGAGACGTAGCAGAACGAGCGCGTTCACGTTTCCATGAACCACGATGAGAGAAGAACTGAATTCATCATTTGGGCTGTCGACATTAACACATGCGACTAATATGAACATTTTAAGGCGTTAATACTGTATATCGCAGAACTAAATTAACATTTTAAACAAAATGGCTTCCTTTAAGCCTCCCTCAATATAAAAACCTGGAAAATTGAGAATCTTCAGACAAGTTTGCTTTGAGAAAATAAATCATTTTTAGAAAACAGTGGCAGTTTATATGGGCTAAATGGACAGTTGTCCAGGGTGGCATCAGTAAGGGTTGGACCACCTAGAACTACAAAATAAAAGACATCTCAGTTTTCCCTTGAACAGCTTTACTGCTACCTGTGTGCATGAGAAGTGGAGCAAGATGTTCTTAGTTGCTATCAGATGACATTAACATCTTTCTGCCAAAACAAATAAAATCACAAAGTTTCTTGAATTTTAACTGGATGGAAGCAGCAGCACAGCAGGAGGGTTTGCAAACTGAAGCGTATTTATTTCTACCTTACAAAGTTACAGTGATGAATCATGGTGTGAGTAATCTGATTACATTTTACATCAATTGACTAATAATAATAATAAGCAGGACACTGGCACCTGCATAAGACCTGCAGCAAAACTAACGACCTCTAATTAATGAGCAAACATTTTCATTCTAAGAGATGAAAGATTACAGACAACAAAGAAAAGCCAAACACACCCAGATGGATGGAAACTAAGCAGAGCGAAAGAAAACGTTCAGCATCATTTGAATCTGAACGATTCAGATTCGTTTCGATTCTAAATCTTAACGGGTAAAAAAAAACCTAACTCACCAGATTTGGATAAAATATTCTTAACTTCAATTATTTTTAATTCTGGAAGCTTTTTCTCTTTTATGGACTTTTTTCCCAGGGCTTCTAGCTGTAGAAATATAAAATGTACCTGAATATAAATGTTATAAATCTTGACTAGGAACTTCAGGGCCAATCTGGGCCTGTTGAGCCACTAACTGCTATCGGTGCAGCTTCCTGTGGATCTGATTGGTTTCCACATTTTCTGAGTTAATCTGACACACAAAGCCTTCAAACGTTTCCTGCTGCAGAGCCGGAAACCAGTGGCTGTGGCACTAATGACTGGTTTTTCTCTTAGAGGCTGAGCTAAAACCTTTGCCACCATCGACTCAGACCATGAGTGAACTGGTGAACTACAGATGAGCAGGAAAACTGGCAGACCAGACCCATAATCTGCAGTGAAGCAATTTTCCTGAAATTAGACAAGGTTTCTGATGTTTAGTCTGGAAACCAGTTTCAGCTCCTGACTGGTTTCAGGTCTCCAGTTCAGCTGTAGTTTCCTGATGTGTGGGACAGAGACCAGCCAGCTTCCATAACTTGCTAAAATTAGCATGACTTGGCCTTCAGTCTAACAAGCTCATTAGGCCGAGATTCCTATAAGAGACGAAACGTCATTAAAAAGTTAGAATGTGACAAACTTCACTTCCTGTTGGAGGTTAGTCCGTCCAAATGCTAATGACAGGCTAATGAAATGCTAATGCAAACCTAACTCTATTGCTATTTGGAACAAACTTCCAGAAAACTGTAAAACAGCTGAAACAATGAGTGACTTAAAACCTACCTGGTTAGAGTTGCTCATGGAATATAAACAATAATTGGGATTTGAATCAAAACCCGTGTTCAAGCGCTAGGGAGGAAAGGGGTTGGAGCCAAATGGAGCTGAGCAGGACGCAGTTTCAACACCAGGCTGTGATATGTGACCTCATGATGTGTGACCTCATGATGTGTGACCTCATGATGAGTCCATGATGAGTCCTCAGCCTGACCTGGTCCATGGCTGGACCAATCAGCAGCCAGCTGCTGCCCAAAGGAACGATTCTGGCATCGGACCAGTTTGGGAATGGATGGATGTAGCCCGGATAGCAGCATGTAGCCCGGCCACCAAAGCTCTATGGTCACAGTGGAAGTCCCCAAACTACGGCCCAGGGGCCGGATTCGGCCCGCCTCCACATTTGGTTCGGCCCTCTGAACAATACCAGAGCGCATTTACATTTTTTGCCATATTTTCCGAACTATAAGCCGCTACGTTTTTCCAAAGCTTTGAACCATGTGACTTTTAGCCGTGTGGCTTATATGAAAATTTTTCTTCAACCACCAGGGGGCTCTTTAGCAGGAAGTGCATCATTGGAAGTCAAAACTGGAAATAGAAAAATCTCCCATTTAAACGGAATTAGGTTTTAATAGGGAATTAAAATTTGAGAATCTTGTTGATCAGTTAAACAGCATTGAGGGGAAAAAGAAGATTTTTCGTTTTTTTAAATAATACCGGGATCATTATAGATATTAGGTTCCAGTAGATGGCAGTAGTGCAACAATAATGGATGCAAGCTGCCGTTGAAAGAATAATAATAAGAAAGCACCATTTTCATTTAGCACATGCTAGTAGCAACACGAAGCATCAGCACTTTTACTGTTACAGTTCGGAAACTACCGCAATCAGTTCAGTTAAATCTAATTTAATTCAAAATCTGATATAATTTTGTTGTCTTTGTGACAATGACAATAAATTCTTCTGATTCTGATTCTTGCTGACGTTAGCATCCCAGAGACATTAGCATCCTGGCCTTCAGCTGGAGACTCCAGAACCAGCAGAACTGGGTGCGTCTCTCCGGACGGAGTCTCTGATGGCCGACCGTCAGCGAACGCGTCTCAAGTCCTGATGGGATTCCTCTGAGGATCCAATCTGTTCTGCTAGTTGCTGTGCAGTAATTAAACTGTTCGCTGCTGTTGAATCATCCGTCACATGAAGCCGCAGAGCGATTAGTTCCCACATCAGTCAGGGTCAGAACAAGGTCACTTCATCTCAGCAAATCATTCACTTGGGAAACAAAATGCTTTCATTTTCACTGAACCTCCTTTCAGTTGTTAGGATTCAGTTTCTCCCTGATAAAAAGATTATTGGGCATCTTAATGTTGAACATATTTATCCCAGAGTATTTTAGTAAAAGTTACATTTTTAATCAAAATTGTTTTTTACTCCAATCCTACAGTGAAACTTTCACAGATCAAATCTGCTCTGAACTGATGAAGAATTAAATCTACAGGCCCAGAATTATTCATACCCCAAAAGATTTAAGCTAGTCATTATTTTCCATTCAACCAAGAAAACAAAAGAAAAAATCTCTGGGCTGAAAACGTTTCATCCTCTATCCATACGAGCCGCTGCAGCTGCTCCTCTTCCTCTCTGCTGAGACACTTTATCTCCCGTCTGACTGTTCAGGTTCTCCGTTTGCTAAAACATAACATCTTTTGTTAAAGTGAATTGAACAGCTCAACAGACACTAATGGCCCCATAAACAGAAACTGTGGTTCTGTACAGTTCTGACCCAGAGGGGCTCAATATAAAAGCATTCCACACTTTTCAGATTTTTACTGTAACAAAACGAAACCATGAATCGCTTTCTGGTGGGACGAAAAGCTTTGCTAGCTATGCTAACTGCTAATATTTAGTATGAACGGTTTTTATTAGAGGGTTGACGGTTTGACGCCACCAGCAGTCGGTCCAGATGAGACCCATCAGAGAGCAGCTCACGTAGGAGGTTCTGTTCCCCGGCCCAGTTCCACAGGATATGAAAGATCAGGAGATGCAGCCGCAACACAGCGATGCTAATCGCTCTGTGACCATGACAACCAGCAGGCCTGGACTGATGGGACCAACTGGTGCTGATGGGACCAGTCAGGTTGGCGGCTCAGCGGTTAGCATCAGGTCCCAGTTAGCAGCTGAAGCTCTGATGAGACTGCAGGACCCAGTTTGGAGATCGGACCGGACCAGAACAGACTGGACCGGATCGGACTGGACCAGAACAGACTGGACCGGATCGGACTGGACCAGAACAGACTGGACCGGATCGGACCGGACCAGAACAGACTGGACCGGATCGGACTGGACCAGAACAGACTGGACCGGATACTACTGGATCGGACCGGACCTCTCCTGCAGTCAGGAATCTCCAGTGCTGGCACAACCCACACATGGAGGCCTTTGTCTTAACCTGTAGCCTTGGTGGGTTCGATTCCCGTTTGGTGACCTTTGACCCATGTCTTCTCATTATCCTCTCTCCTATTTCACTATCAAATAAAGGAACCTAGAGCCAATAAAACCTAAGCGAAAGAATCTCCAGCATGTCTGACAGCAGAGACTATTAATCCTCCCGGATGCGAAGGAGGTTTAACAGGAGAATGTTGTGGGTTCGATTCCAGGACAGTTCTGGTTCTGGTAAGAGCAACTAGAACAGAACGTTCTGCTTGGACCCAACATCAGTCCAGAACCGCGGTTCTGGTCGAGATCACAGAACCTTCATCTCTGTTTCCTCAGCTCTGGCTGTTGTTCTGCTGGTTGCCATGCCAACCACCTGCATCCCAGCACAGACAATGCCAATGAGCGGTTGCTTAGCAACGTCAGCGAGAAGCTGTTGGCGCTGCAAAGGAAACCCGATCATCACCTGCTGCAGGTTTTTGTATTTCTATCCAACCACCTTTGATCACAGGATGAACTGAAACTGGAAGCGGATTCATGAATTTAATCCCTTTTCTAAACCAGCAGTTTTCCGATGCGCCACATCAAGATGGAGAAAAGAGGAAACTCGTCCCACAGCAGGAAGACGAGGAACTCCAAGTGATGCAGGAAGGCCGTCTGGGCCGCCTCCAGCTCCGGCCTGCGCCAGGCCGGGTCCGGACCCGACAGGAGCCGCTCCAGAACCCACAGCAGGTGGCAGGAGTTCTGGTACCGGTCCAGGGGAAACGACCGGAGCGCTGAGCTCTCCTGCACCTGCAGGAAGATGAGAAATCAGACCCGTTATCAGAAAACTAACCATCAACTGCGAAGAACGCAGCTGATGTCACTTCCTGCTGGTTCGGTTCAGACCAATGAGAACCAGGCAGAGCAACAGGTTGGCTGGAAGGAAGAGCTGAGGGTTGAGACGAGCAGAACCAGAGCGCAGACATGGAGGGAAGCTCAGAAAACGGGTCGACTGGGTTCTGGTGGCGCGTGACAAATGTTCTGATCCATTTCAGCATCTTCTCAAGTCCAAAACGCCAAAGCTCCGCTCAGCATCCACCCTGTGAGGGTGGAGAACTAGTAGCCGCAGCTGACAGAGGCCAGGCTACCAGGCTACCATGCTACCATGTTACCAGGCTACCTTGCTACCAGGCTACCTTGCTACCATGCTACCAGGCTACAAGGCTACCATGCTACAAGGCTACCATGCTACGATGTTACCATGCTACCAGGCTACAAGGCTACCTTGCTACCAGGCTACCATGTTACCAGGCTACAAGGCTACCATGCTACCTTGCTACCAGGCTACCATGCTACCAGGCTACCATGTTACCAGGCTACCATGCTACCAGGCTACCATGTTACAAGGCTACCATGCTACCAGGCTACCTTGCTACCAGGCTACCNCCAGGCTACCTTGTTACCAGGCTACCATGTTACCAGGCTACCATGCTACCAGACTACCAGGCTACCATGCTACCATGCTACCAGACTACCATGTTACCAGGCTACCATGCTACCAAGCTACCAGGGCCATCTGCTGGGCTCTGACCGGATCTTCATCGCTCCTCTAGCTGCTCCTCTTCAGAGAGATGAAAAACAACCTGCAGTCCTTTTTTCTGCGCCATCGCAGGAAAAATACCAAACTGCAGGTTATGATGTCACCATATCAGGTTATGATGTCATAATAGCGTCGGATAACCAGAGGGCCAATCAGAGGAACGATCAGAGGATCGGAGAACCAGAGGAATCTCCAAACTACCTGACCCTGAACATGAAAAGCTCAGAGAAATGACCAGAAACCCAAGAATTATAACTCAAAGGTCAAAGGTGGTTGGACTATCAGGCAGCTGGGAGAACCATTAATGAGCCAAACAAAATGCTCATTTCTCCAATATTTCCCTTTACTGTGAAACGTCTGACTGCTCAGGTGCTGATCTGCTGACACAAAGCCAGGCGGGTCCACAGCTGCATCCTGAACTCAGATGGTGACTTTAGTCCAGAAAAACCTCCTGACATGAGTTTCAGCTCAGTGGCCTGAGGACAGACAGGAAGCCAGCAGAGCCTCCAGAGACCCAACATCCTGGAAACCCGATTAGGCCGATTTATTGTTGCTGTTGCCATGGAAGCATGAGTTTTAACGGTTTCCCTCCCAGGTAGACAGAACCAAGAACATCTTTGGTTTATTTGAGAAGTTTAATTGTTCCAGAAATAATCACCAGATTATTGTTGTTAAAATGCTGCTGCTCCCAAAGCCAATGATCCGCCTCAAGGTTAAAGGTCAACTAACTCCTAGAATCCCGGAACCCAAAGGTTTCATCCACCCTCAGCAGAACCAGGAAATGGGTCCGGAAGCTCAAAGTGGCAGAAGGAGGAACAGAGACCCGGTTCTACAGGCTGGACCCGGTTCTACAGGCTGGACCCGGTTCTACAGGCTGGACCCGGTTCTGTTGCAGCTTGACGTCCGAGATGGTTCTGACCCGATGGGAGTCACTGATCTGCATGAAGACAGAACCGCCGTTTTGAATCCTCTGATCAACCAGGTGCGACAGGAAAACCACCATGAAGTTTAAATCAAAAACTTTATTCTAATTTTAATTGTCTGGTTTTAATTAGAATGTCTGGAAATAAGTCAATTAATAATCAATAATCTTTATTGTCCAAAATGTGGGAATTAGCCTTTAGCATCAGATGGTGGCTAAAATCACCACAATGCAAAATGAAGGATGACAACAGACTTTCAACCAGCATCGACTCGACTGAACGTCTGATAAATATCGTTTCCACATCGTTCTGTCTGGGTTTCCATAAATCTCCCAGCATCCATTGCTCTGACGACGATCTTTGTGCTGACGACTCTAGACGATCTATTCCAGTTTATTCCAGCCGTCCGTCGCAGACACGTTACAAGTTTCATTTCATGTCAGGCTCTCCAGTGTCACTGAAAGCCAATTAGGCTGAGATGTGATTCTGACCTGAGCTGCATAAACTGAAGCAGGTCTAATAAGCAGGAACTGGGCGGTTCTGATCCGAGACGCCATCATGCTGCCAACGTTCAAACCAGTCCGACCTGCAGCAAACGGGATTTAGAGATAAAGAGCCACTCTCTATGAATCTGCATCAGCTGAAGGTCTGACTCACCACTAAGCCCTTGATTTGAAGAAATATTTAATTTGCTGTGAACCAGAACAGATGGTTTAATCTGCCCTCTGCTGATATTAATGCAGGGAGCAGAGCAGGAGCCTGGCTGCACACTGCAAATTGAACTGGCTTTGCCCTTTAGAGACAGCAGATGTGACGCTCATTTCATCAGCTCTGCAGCCAAATCTGAGCCCTGCGTGTCTGGAAAAATTCAATATCCCCGAGGCAAACTTAATATCATTAAGGCCAATCATCACAGCCGCTGACCGGCCAGGAAACCCATCAGGACGCTGTAATGAGAGTCCAACTCCAGCCCAGTCGAGCTTCCACCCACTGCCGGCTCTGAACATCCAGCTTTCAAAGCAACATGTTGCACACGGGTCATCGGCAGCAGAACCTCGGTACCATCCTGTCCTCAAGCTGGACCCGCTTTGGTTCTGGGTCATTTGATCAGATGGACTCAGACCTGGAGCTTCGTCTCCAAACGTTGATCCTTGGCTGACTGCATCGCATCACATCCCGGCTCCTCTACCAGATACCATCTGCTCCATCAGTCAGAACCTGAGCCGCTCATCCATCCATCCATGCTACGTCACATCCTGCTGACTCAGCACATCTCTCATCATCCTACCTGTGGAAGTTTTGTTTCAAAGATTACATTAAGTTTTATTTCATTTATTTAATTGCTGGCTCTCCTTTGGCTGCTGCACCACTTCATGTTTTTAGTTTACATGACAGCAGCTTGTAAATAATTTATAAGCTTTAGTTTGCTGTCTGAAATATCTTTACTGTAAAGTTATTGTTTGGCGGTTAATCAGGATTAAATATGTTGCTTTGTGGGCTTTTTGTCCTTATAAGCTAAAATATTTTAGTCTAATTATATCCTTTCTTCAGTATTAAACTTTGCTAAATACATGTTGGTAGCAATAAGTGGGATTCAAGCTGTAATAGCCGTGTAATATGAATATGAATGGCTGCATTTAAAAAAGTCTGTCATACAACAGATTAATGCATACAAAGAGCTGCAGTGATCTGTATTTGTCTCGGTTTCATTAAATTTCAATAAAACTTGTTAGCCCTGTTTGAAAAAGGTTGTTTCATTCTTATAACAACTTGTGTTTTAAAGATTTTTCAAAAGGTAGGAGAAAGCTCATTTCAAAGCTACTTCTAATGAAAGTCTTCAGGAGTTTTCAGACACCTAGAGCCCCTCCCTCTTGGATCCGGCCGGCGCTGACAGCAGAACCAGAGCGCGGGTCTGGGTCACTGTGTTCATGGTGGGGCCGGTTCCTGTCAGACTCCAGCAGATGGTGCAGCTCATCAGGATGCTGACGACTGCAGCACGAGAACATTGACCTCGGCCACCAGCCGTATTTGGACGTTCACACAGCAAACCCTCATACAGAGCAACCTACCAAGACTCCCACCAAGCTTTGCACCAACATCATTCTGAGGGCACCGACAGCCACTGGGGTTAGGGTTAGGGCAGGAGCTGCGGTTGGTGCAGGAGTCGTAGATGGGATGGAGTTGATACCTGGCCAAGGTGGTAGTGGGTCTCCATCCATGACTGTCAGGGTGGGGAGATGGGGGAAGGGAGATGGGGGAACCAGGCCTCTAGAACAAGGACACATCAGGGGGAACCAGGCCTCTAGAACAAGGACACATCAGGGGGAACCAGGCCTCTAGAACAAGGACATATCTGGTCGCTATGCTGAGACGTCTACAGGCGGAGTAGGGTTTGGCAGTAACGTCTATGTATTCCTGGTCTGTGGATCGTAATCCTTCAAAGTCCCTCTCAAAAAGTAAATCTTCTGGACCCATTTTGTTGATTGAATCTCTTACCACAAAGCCTCGCCATTACTTTACTTGGTCATTCTGTCACGATTTGCGGTAGTTGGTGGTGAGGACGGATGTGGAGGACCCATGTTGTGGTGTGAAAATGGTAGTTTTAATGACATTTATAGGCGAATCCAGGCAGCACAGGTGAGTGATGAGACAAGGAAACGCAGACACTGGTAACAACTGGGACGTTGACACGACATTGACAAGGACCCGACAAACAGACACAGACGGGATTAAATGCACAAGGCAGTAATCAGGGAAACAAGACACAGCTGGGACCAATCAAGGGCTAACACAGACATCGACAAGCAAACAATTTCAATCCTCACTCGATGCATCTTAGTAAACTACCTTTACATTTGACTAGGCCACCTCTCCGGATTCACCTCACTCTACCTTGGACCGGCCGTCTATGAAGCTAGAGCCGCTGCAGAGCGACAAACGGGGGATTTAATTTATGCAGCTTTAGTAGCGCCTTCATTTCGTGTCGAGTTTTTAATAAATCTGCTTTGGTTGCCAGAGCATTATGGGATAAGTTTCTCCGATCTCCAACTCTGACTTTAAGTAGTCAAAGCATTTGATATGCATTGTGTTGCCACAAAAACTATAATAAAAAGAAACCAGCGAGCTGCGCTAGTCACAAGGCGAGTGGGAAAGATCCTCCACGGGCTGAACCCCCGGCCCATAATGCACCAGCTGACCGGGAACTCAAACTTTATCAATACAGACGGACTTTACCAAAATGCTGACATTTTGAGACATCAACACACACAATGCTTCGTTCACAAAGAAATATTGTCACTGCAGGTCCAACTGTAAATGTGTTCCTGTGAACTGAGTGCAGCTCCCGGCTAATTAAAAAAACGTTTTTTTTATTAAGATTTTTTTTTTTTAAATAAAAAAAAACGCACACACAGTGCTTAGCCTGGTGTGTAAAGTCTGGCGGCCCGCCAGGCTTATAATGCAGTGGGGGACCCTGTTGAGGGGTCCCAGTCCCTCACTAATGCACAAGGCAGCAATCAGGGAAACAAGACACAGAACAACCAGCATAAAACACAGGCAGCTGGATCTTTAGAAAACCGTCTCCTGTTTCAAATTTGGAAGAACTGAAATTCAAAATGGATTATTCTTAACTTTACTGAGGATTACTCTGCTTTGTGCTTTTATTTTGTAATGCCTGCCAAACTTCCTGACAAGGGAGGAACTCGTTACACAGAAATCGATCAGAGAGAGGAAGAGGACGGCCTGATCAACGACTCGGTGCAATCTGCTGGGTCCCTGAGACAGAAAACCCTTCATAACTAATAATAAACTGAACCTGGTACATTGATTGATAACTACAATCAACTGCAATGAATAGAACAGACCGGAGGCGAAGTTTATAAACGGAGCTGCCCAGCTCTTCCCATTTCTCCTAAACACCGATTTCTGCTGGTCTGTAGAGAATAAAACCTTGACAACCAACCGATGGTAGAGGCTAAAACCCAACCGGTTAGGGCAGAAGGTGAACACAGAGGCAGGTAAATATCATCTGGACCCATTCAGAGTTATACATGTGTTCGTTTCAAAGGACCCCTGCTGGCGTGACACTTGGCTCCATCGCTTACTAAAAGCCGGCCGGACCAGCGCCGCGGCCGCCTGGCCTGCGACTCGAGGACGGACGTTTGAATACACAGAGGAAGGGAAGAGGTGGGAAGCTGTATTGATCAAGAAGCAACGAGAGTAAAGGGTAAAACGTTTCTGCCTGAAAGCCCAGAACAAAGGAAGTGCCTGAGAGCCAACAGGTTGTGGAGAGAAACAGTTTGTGGGGAGGAAGCGCCGAAATGAACGTGGAGGTTTAGGCCAAAATAATAAAGTCAAATAATTTAAAGACAAGCTGCTTTTCTGAGATGTAGGAGTGCTTGTGTATCGCCACGGAGAGAGGGGCACAAAGCCGCCGCAGCTCATCAGCCGAGCACAAAGGAACGAGCGACACAAAGCAGAAAGCTGCAGCGTGTTTACCTGGGAGGTTTGCCAGAGCTGCTCCGCCAGAGAGCCGATCTCCGACAGGATGAGGCAGACGAGGAAGGACTTTGATACGCTGCTGCTCCCCAGAGCAACCAGGGACTCCTTCAGCTTCTCTGCAGCCTGCAAGCAAGCAAACAACAGCTTCACGTACGGAGCTCATCACTCAGGATTTAAGACAACACAAAACAGCCAAAACTACCACGAAATATGGAACCAGGGAGAGAAATGTCCTGCGTAATTTCAGAGAGAAAACTAGGGAAAGCAGAAAGACATCAGTACGGACCTCAGAGCAGCAACTCCTGCTACCCATCAACCTGGGAGGGTCAAAGTTCATCTGCAAACCACCTGTAGTCCATCAATCTCCAGAGATGAAAACGTTGCAGACGACCAGGTCAGAGGTCAGAGAGCCCTCCGGCTCAGACTCTGATCAGCACAAACAGCTCAGAGCAGCTGTGACGCTCGGTGGTGGAGGAGTGGTGAACCGGGCCACAGATCCAGCTGGCAGCACTGGAGCAGGAAGATGACAGACCGGCAGCTTCCCCTCCAGACGCTTGTCCACAGCCGGACCGGTTCTGTCCCAGTTCACTCCAGACAGAAGACGATTCTGCGTTAAAGAGGAGGAAGAGGCGACGCTCCTCATCTCCAGCGTCACAGTGCAGAGCTGAAGCTGGGAGCCCTGCTGGCTCCATGAAACTGGAGGAACGGCTCCGTCTGGGTCCTCGGTTCAACTCTGACGACGAAGCATCGAGATTCATTTGAATATCATGAAACTTTTACCAGCCTGGCCTGCAGCTGCACCGCCTGCAGCATCAACCCTGCAGGAGCTGCAGGGAGCAGCTGGTCCAGCGGCTGGTTTCCACCAGCTGGTCGTGTGTCTGCTAGCTAAAGACTGACGGTCTGATCCCAGCTGCATCCCAGCTGCATTGCTCCTGCTGCTAACCGGTCCGAGGTTCTGGAAAAAGCTGCAGTTCCAGCTCCTACTGACCTTTGACCGGGACGTTGCCATCTGGACTCACCCTGCCAGGCCGCTGGCTGTGCAGCAGCGTCCGGGTCAGCTCCCTCAGCGCTTCCTCCAGGGGCCTCTGCAGGTCCGCGGACAGCCGCCCGGAGCTCAGGAGGTCCAAGGCCCAGGACGCCGTCCGGCAGGCCTGGGGCAGCAGGTCGGGGAGCCCCGGCGGCAGGGGGGTCCTGCAGGCCGCCGCCACGCAGTCCAGGAGCAGGAAGACGGTTTCTGATGCCGCCGAGCCGCCGTGGCCCTCTGGGGCCAGAGCCGCGCTGCTGCCGTCGAGGCGCTGCAGGGAACACAGAGACTGAAGGAACCGCATGTGAGGAAGCAGCGCGTCGCTCCAGGGATCGATCTGGAGTCCGGAGGGGGGAGGAGGAGCAGGAGGAGGAGCAGGAGGAGGAGCAGGAGCAGGAGCAGGAGAGTAATGCAGCAGCAGGTCAGGAGTCTCTGAGTCACGGTCTGGGGGAGGATCGGCACTGAAAGCTGGACTTCCTGGACCAAATGGATCCTGTGACAGATCCTCCATGATGGCGTCGTCTGAAAGATGGAAACAGAAAGAAAACTTCTAGATCAACAGATATTAGTTCCTGGAAACACCAGAACCTACAGAGTTCTGTCCATAACCCAACAGTTCCTTTGATGGAGGATCCTGGAACCAAAAGGCATCGACCTTGACTGCCCTTTGACCTCAGGGCGTCATGACCGTCAGGGACAATTAGTCCATGAAACGAACCAATCAGAGAATTCAGCAAAGAGAAATAAACCCAGCGCAGTTCTTTGACCTTTGACCTCTCCTTTAGGGTCGTTTGTTCGCCCACAGTAGTTTTTGGGTTTTCCAGCCTCATCTTTTCTTCCCAGGTGTTTCCAGGTGAGTTTGGGAATCACCGGCAGCTTCAGCCACCAGGAGGTTCACCTGAGCACCAGCTGGGTTTTCATGCTGTGGAAAATGTTGTAATTATTCCATAAATACATAAAGACAGTTCATCATTTCCTATAATCCCCTGGGATCAGGTCTCCGACGCTCCGAATCGCCTTGGATGGTTCCGACAGCGTCTGGTTCTGTTACGGCTTCGTTCACAAATTGAAATTACTCTTTACGCGCAAAATCACAAACATCAAACCCCGCCTGAGAAACACTTCCCACACCGAGGGGAAAATTGGACTAAATTACACTTTCACATTTTCCTCTTTGTGATTTTCTGTGGAAGAAAAAGCCGGTTGCTATGGCGCTGCATCGGGAATATAAAGGAGCCCAGAGAGGCTCGATCAGGAGCCGCAGACAGAGTAATGTGGCCACTGCCATTTTCATACAAATACACATTTGAATTCAGATTGCTTCTCTGAGGCACGTCCACACAGGACATGAAATATTCCTCTCATTTTCAGGAGGCTCTGGTCCAAAGAGTCCCTAAAACACGTCTGTGGCCTTTAAATCAAAGCTGCACAGTTGTTGCTTGTTATTCTGAGAGAAGAAGAAGAAACCATATTTTTTACTTTTACAGCCCAGAGTTCTTAAATGTCTCCCTGCAGCCATTAGGAGAAACGTGCAATGGATCCATCATGTGAGTTCTTCTAGAGAAAACCGTTTCCTCCAGCTGTTCCGGAGTCCAGTTGCAGCTTCGACACAGACTGTCTGAAACAAAGACTGTCTGAAACAAAGACTCGCCTGAAACAAAGACTCGCCTGAAACAAAGACTCGCCTGAAACAAAGACTCGCCTGAAACAAAGACTGTCTGAAACAAAGAGTGTCTGAAACAAAGACTCGCCTGAAACAAAGACTGTCTGAAACAAAGACTCGCCTGAAACAAAGACTGTCTACAACAAAGACTGTCTGAAACAAAGACTATCTACAACAAAGACTCGTCTACAACAAAGACTCGCCTGAAACAAAGACTGTCTGAAACAAAGACTCGCCTGAAACAAAGACTGTCTACAATAAAGACTGTCTGAAACAAAGACTGTCTACAACAAAGANAAAGACTCGCCTGAAACAAAGACTCGCCTGAAACAAAGACTCGCCTGAAACAAAGACTCGCCTGAAACAAAGACTCGTCTGAAACAAAGACTCGCCTGAAACAAAGACTCGCCTAAAACAAAGACTCGCCTGAAACAAAGACTCGCCTGAAACAAAGACTCGTCTGAAACAAAGACTCGTCTGAAACAAAGACTCGTCTGAAACAAAGACTCGTCTGAAACAAAGACTCGTCTACATGAAGCAGAGACAGGAGTGAAACACGAGGACAGAAAAGTGTCTGTGTCCAACATGGCGCCCGCATTAATCAGCTTCGGAAATCAATTCAATCTTTGCTCCAGTTAATGATGAAATCATCGCCTGACTTTTGTGGTGGACTAGCTCCGCCATTTTGTTGACTGAAACCAAGACCAGCAGCCTCCCTGACCTCTGACCTGGGCATTTCAGCCCAGCAGCTGCAGATGATCAGCCTGCCAGCTCTGCTGGTCACTAGACAAATCAAGCAGATCAGTTCCAGAACCTGTTGCTGATCTTTAGACCCACTTCCTGCTGATTTTGTGCGCCCGCTGTTCAGAACAAAGACCTACCTGCCGTCTCCCAGCTGCTGGTTGTGTTGTCCGTCGCCCTGGAGACCAGCAGCTCCTGCTGCAGCCTCAGCACCTCCTGCTGCAGCGCCTGGGCCCGCTCCCGCCACGTGCCGTCCTGCCGCCTCAGTGTTCGGCCCAACGCCTCGATGTGCTGTCGGCTGCTCACTCCAGGGGGTCTGCTTCTGATGACGGCCATCGCCACGGCCAGCTGGGCCTTCATGAGCCGCCACGGGACTCGGCCGGACCCTACGACAGATGGAACAGGCAGTTTCATCAATGCCAGCGGCCATTATTCTGGTTCTGAAGAGTCGCTTGGAGCAGATGATCTAAACGTCTTAAGGGGGTTTTCTGGACATCAGCTCTGCTTTTTCTCAATCTCTGCAAACTATCATCGCCATGGTCAGAGGAAGGGTTACTTTATTGCAAACCAAGAGTCACTCGGACATAAAAAGCTGTTAAACTCAAGGGATGAGTAGGTACAGTACCAGACCAGAACCAGCTTTAAATTGGTTCTTTTCTCCCAGAAGAATGCAGTTTTATTCAGTCGGTCGGCCTCAATCAGTAGGTTAACAAAAAGACAAAAACAACAAATCCATGAGCCGAGCAAGAACTTAATCTAGAGGCTGAAAGGTGGAAGAACGGTGCTGAGAAGATTTAGTGACGAAGAAAAATAGGAACTTGGATAACCAGGAAGACCAAAACCCAGCAGGAGCAAAGCAAGCAGGGAGCCTGTGGAGGCGATGAGTGACTAGAGACCCGGTGAACCCAAAACCAACAAAAAATAACCCAAACACCCAATTCCCAGAACCATGAAGACCTGAGGATCAGAACCGGGGCAAGAAGCTGAAACACAACCGAGAAGCTTCCAGAAACACTCATTCATTACTGTCTCAGATGACAAATAATCCCTTCAGACCCTGAAGGGTTAAAAAACAGCTGAGACACTCCCAACATGGCGTCTAGAAATGACTCCGTAACAGAGTAGGCACAAAAGAAACACCCGTTGTTAGCTAAATTAACGTAGAAGAAGAAACTCCCGCTGTTAGCCAAGTTAACGTAGAAGAAGAAACACCCGCTGTTAGCTAAATAAGGGAAGAAGAAAAAAGTTAAATGAATCTGTTTAACTCGTCATTCATCAGCACCAACAATAAGTACCGTTTAAGTGGTTCGGTTCGGCCTCCATCGCCAGATTTAACGGAACCAAGAAGCTAACAGAGCTCAGCCTCCAGCTGGTGTCCCGTTTAAGTCCAAGTCCACCTGCCGCAGCAAACAGAAAGGGGCGGGACGGACCGCGGTCAGTCTGACCATAACCCTAATGGGACCATTGCACCCCGGAAGTGAAGGGGGCGCTATTTCCTATATTATCCGCGTTCTCCCGTTTTAATTTTCTTTAGAAATCTGTGATATATCTTCATCTGTAGGAAGGAGTTTCTCTCTCAGCATGTATTTCAACTTCTCTCGTTTATTTACTTCAACTCACAGCTTTTAAATTCTGTGTCTTTCTGTTCTAAATCTGCTTCTTAGTCGCATCGTTTCGGGCCTGCTACTGCCTCTAGTGGCGAGGGGCTGGTAACACAACTAATATAATTACGTCACTAAACGAGACCACAAAATCTTTGTTTACTATTAATTTCGCCATTACTGGCAACGTGAAAGATAAATTATCTTCTAAAATACCACATTTTTCTTCAGGATGTAGAGCTAATTAAGTGACATAAACACCATCTTTATACATTATAATATCTATATATAGGATGAAGAAAAGAAATAAGACATGAAAAACAACATTATAAACATTATATTCCAGAAAAACAATAACTCACTAATTAAATATAAATAAATCTTTAAAAAATTAATTTTGTTTAATCAAATAAAATATATTATTTTCAAGAATATTTATATAAATTATTTTTTTACAAAAAAATAGATGTGAATTTTGAGTGAAGTAAATAAAAAATGAAAACATGATCTTGATCGATTAGTTGATTAACACAAAAAGTTTTGTATACAAAAGGCTAAAAATCCAGTTGGCTAAAGTTTCCTTAACATTAAGTGGAAAATTCATCAACATTTGATCAATTTGATGTTGACCCCCATCAGTATGTAATGTTAAAGGCTGGTTCATAACTGATGATGTTTTTATGATGTAAAGGACTTTGAACTGACTTGATGCTGAAATGTGGTTTACATGTGAATCTTTATAAATCTGACAGAAGTTAAAGTGGCACCAAGCCTGGATCTCACTGAGTTTGAACTGAAACCAGTTTCAGACGAGACACTCAACCTGACTTCACTGAAAATGAGGTTAAGATCCTTTTTCTGGGCTAATGTTCTTCTAATTTGCTGCAAATTAGCAGAGTTCACATCCAGCCGTGGTTTAACCTTTTCTAACTTTGCTGAGTGACATTTCCAAGTGTCCTCCAGTTTGGAGAGCGAAGCTGTTGAAACATGGCCGACTCTTTCTGCCATCATTACAATCTCTGCCTCATTATCTGCAGAAACTCTCAGGATCTGCTTCTATGCAAATGTGGCGTCATGTTGGCAGATCTGTTTGTTTCCTAAGTGCAGCAATTATCTAAAACGGCAGCTAAATACAGACTAATGTTTAAAATGACAGTCAGTCAGAGTCGTCTAATAGACTGGAAGAGGCTGAGGAGCTTCAGTGGATGGAGGGATGGTTGATTAACGAAGTGTCTGACCCCCCCCCCTGTCCTAACGAGGTTCCTCTGAGCTGCAGCTCTGGTCCTCAGGCAGCTAATTGACCCAGACTGGAGCTGTGTGGAAACGACTCGCAGGTGTTATGGATTTAAACGCTGTTGTCACACATCAAGTCTGTATTTATTTGCTGTAGCACATTTTCTTCATGCTTCAGTATTTCACTGAAGTTACAAACATGAATGGAGTCAAACTGTTGGTTTGCTTTGAATTTCATCATTTGTTCTGCTTCTCGTTTTCCTGCTTCACTTTGATTTATTGCAGCTTCACAGTTTTATTCCCTCTTCTCTCTCAGCCTGGCTTCCTTTTCCAGCCTCATCTTACTAGAGCCGACCAGAACCGGCCCGTAACGGTTCTGGTCCTCAGATCAGCTCCTGGGATTTGTTGGAACTGGAGGTCCAGTCGAACTCTGACGCAGTTCTGCCTTGATGTTTTTCATGTTCTACAACCAGATGAACCACGATGGTGGCAGCATCATGCTATGGGAAGGTGGAGGGAGCCGAATCAGGACGAGCCTGCAGCTAACCTGGGACTGGGGCCAAAGTTTAACTTCCAGAATTCAACTGGTTAAAACCTGAAATTCTCAGACGGTTTCCATCAACCAGACTGAGTTGGACACAAACCCAGAGGTTCTGCAGGGGGTCGGCGCCTTAAGACGGGCCTCTGCTTCAGAACCAATCAGAGCCCAATCAGGACCCAATCAGAACCAATAAGAACCAATCAGAACCAATAAGAACCAATCAGAACCAATCAGAACCCAATCAGAACCAATCAGAACCAATCAGAACCCAGCAGAACCCAATCAGAACCAATCAGAACTCAATCAGATCCTAATCAGAACCCAATCAGAACTAATCAGAACCCAATCAGAACCTAATCAGAACTCAATCAGAACCCAATCAGAACCAATCAGAACCCAATCAGAACCCAATCAGAACTCAATCAGAACCCAATCAGAACCAATCAGAACCCAATCAGAACCCAATCAGAACCAATCAGAACCCAATCAAAACTAACCAGAATCTAATCAGAACTCAATCAGACCCCAATCAGAACCTAATCAGAACTCAATCAGGACCCAATCAGAACCCAATCAGAACCAATCAGAACCCAATCAGAACCAATCAGAACCTAATCAGAACTCAATCAGAACCCAATCAGAACCAATCAGATCCCAATCAGAACCCAATCAGAACCAATCAGAACCTAATCAGAACCCAATCAGAACCAATCAGAACCCAATCAGAACCCAATCAGAACCAATCAGAACCCAATCAGAACCAATCAGAACCTAATCAGAACTCAATCAGAACCCAATCAGAACCAATCAGAACCCAATCAGAACCCAATCAGAACCAATCATAACCCAATCAAAACTAATCAGAATCTAATCAGAACTCAATCAGACCCCAATCAGAACCTAATCAGAACTCAATCAGAACCAATCAGAACTCAATCAGAACCAATCAGAACCTAATCAGAACTCAATCAGAACCAATCAGAACCCAATCAGAACCCAATCAGAACCAATCAGAACCCAATCAAAACTAATCAGAATCTAATCAGAACTCAATCAGACCCCAATCAGAACCTAATCAGAACCAATCAGAACCCAATCAGAACCAATCAGAACCTAATCAGAACTCAATCAGAACCCAATCAGAACCAATCAGAACCCAATCAGAACCCAATCAGAACCAATCATAACCCAATCAAAACTAATCAGAATCTAATCAGAACTCAATCAGACCCCAATCAGAACCTAATCAGAACTCAATCAGAACCAATCAGAACTCAATCAGAACCAATCAGAACCTAATCAGAACTCAATCAGAACCAATCAGAACCCAATCAGAACCCAATCAGAACCAATCAGAACCCAATCAAAACTAATCAGAATCTAATCAGAACTCAATCAGACCCCAATCAGAACCTAATCAGAACCAATCAGAACCCAATCAGAACCAATCAGAACCTAATCAGAACTCAATCAGAACCCAATCAGAACCAATCAGATCCCAATAAGAACCCAATCAGAACCAATCAGAACCTAATCAGAACCCAATCCGAACCCAATCAGAACCAATCATAAACCAATCAGAACCAATCAGAACACCTGAGTCAGGTGAGTTGACCGTCCAGAAGCTGCAGGACAGAAGGACCTCAGAGTTCTGACTCAGGGAAAAACATGCACTCCACACTTTTCAGAATTTGGTTGAACACCATCAGTTATTTTCTTTTTGCCCACGTTCTAGATCTACACATCAATAACAATCTTTCAGAGATAACTTGATATTTAATCTGACGCAACATGAATTTTTTGTCTCCTTGTCGATCGGATCTCCGGCCTTCAGTCTAAACTCCGCTGGTCGCCGCAGCTGAGGGAGTGAAATGAAGCGAACTGGATGCTGAGCCGAGCTGAGCGTCCCGTCAGTCGCTGCTGAGGAAGAGGAGAGAGAGGAAGCTGCGCTATAAAAGCCGGAGTCTCCGCGCGGCTCCGAGGTTCGCGGGAGGCGCGCGGAGCGCGGAGGAGCTTCTCTGGGTCTCCGGATGCCGCGTTTCTCTGCAGCTGTCGAGATGCTTCCGGCGACCAGGCGCCGCTGCGGGTGAGGATGAGGATGAGGAGGCAGGAGCGGGTCTGACTGAGACTGCGGGACATGCGGCGTCTCCTCCTGTGGATGCGGGTTTGAGAGCTTCCCAAGCGGCCAGTCGGAGCTCGATGAGCGGAGCATGTGAGGGAGGAAGGTGGAGGGATGGAGCCGCCCGCCAGCTACGGAGGTCTGCTGAACTTCACCAATGACTCCGACTCCAGCGGCCCCGGGGCGGAGCGGCGGGGGTCCAGCTTGGCCCCCCAGGCCGCTCTGGCCGTGACTCTGGGGCTCATCACCTGCGCCACCTCGCTGTCCAACGCCTTCGTCATCGCCACCATCTACCAGTCCCGGAAGCTTCACACCCCGGCCAACTTCCTCATCGCGTCCCTGGCGCTGACGGACCTGCTGGTGTCCATCCTGGTGATGCCCATCAGCGCGCTGTACACGGTGCTGCAGACCTGGCCGTTGGGTCAGGTGATGTGCGACATCTGGCTGTCCTCGGACATCACCTGCTGCACCGCCTCCATCCTCCACCTGTGCGTCATTGCGCTGGACCGGTACTGGGCCATCACGGACGCGGTGGAGTATTCCAAGAAGCGCACGGCGGGACGCGCCGCCGGTATGATCGCCACCGCCTGGGTCATCGCCATCTCCATCTCCCTCCCGCCCTTCTTCTGGCGCCAGGTGAAGGCGGAGGAGGTGACGAGCTGCAACGTGAACACGGACCACATCTTCTACACCATCTACTCCACCTTCGGAGCTTTCTACATCCCCACGCTGCTGCTCATATGTCTGTACGGCCGGATCTACGTGGAGGCGCGGAAGCGCATCCTGAAGCAGGCGCAGAACAAGCAGGGGAAGCGGTTGACCTCTGCGCACCTGATCAGCAGCTCCCCCGGCTCCGTGGCGTCCACCACCTCCTTGAACTACGGGACGAACGACGCCTCCTCCTGCGACACGACCTCGTCCTCCCCCAGTGTGAGCCACGTCAAAGTCACCGTGTCGGACGCGCTGCTGGAGAAGAAGCGCATCTCTGCGGCCAGGGAGCGGAAGGCCACCAAGACCCTGGGCATCATCCTGGGAGCCTACATCGTCTGCTGGCTGCCGTTCTTCATCTACACCCTCCTAGTGCCTCTCTGCGAGTCCTGCTTCCACCCAGGGCTGTTCGACATCTTCACCTGGCTCGGGTACCTCAACTCCCTCATCAACCCCATCATCTACACCATGTCCAACGAGGACTTCCAGCAGGCCTTCCACAAACTCATGCTGCGCTTCAGGTGCTGCAGGGCGTGAGGACTGGTTCATTCAAATGGAGCCAAAAACCACTTGTGGGACCCATACTGGGGTTGTCTGCAGTGTGTGTAACCATCCATGGTGGTTAAGGGGGCTCAGCCAGTCCCATGTGGGTCCCATCTGGCTCCCATGGGGCCGCAGGTCACAAGCTGGAGGCCTGCAGAATAGGCATGAGGCTTTTCAGTCATCAGTGCTGCTGGAACCCATCTGACATTCACAGGTGGGATCCATCATCCAAAACTAGGATTACCCTAGGCTTCATAACCCGACGGACTGAGTGGTTCCTACAGCAAGTACACACTGGACCCTTCTGGGCCCCATCTTCAAGTCCCACATGTTGCTGGATGTTGTGGAGGACGACATGCAGAGATCTGTGGGCCCAACCAGGGAGGAAATGAGCTGGAGGTCATCAGATCCAAAGTAGAAGTTTAATCAATCAAAAGGTTTTGAATTCATGAGATCATTTATGTTTCTACATTTGAACGGAACTGAAGCAAGACTCGGTTTGTCGTTTGTTGAGGTTCAAATTTAGCGAAAACAACCAGATTTAAAAGTTAATGACAATGTTCACGTTTGGTTCAGATGGCGATCGGGTCCAACGACTGGACCCACGCGGGTCCCACAGTTTAGTTCAGACGGTTTCCATAGCTGGGCCCCCTGGCCTGGGCAGGGGTTAAAGGTTAAAGGCTCCATAAGAGGCAACATTGATCATCATGTTTTGAGCTGAGTTCTGATAAAGTAGCCACATTGGGCCCCATGTTTAGGCCAGGTACATTCAGAACCGTCCAGGCCCAAACCAATCCCATATGGGGCCCACCTGGTTAGCTGGGACCTGAATCTCGCTCACTGGTTTCACTGGTTTCCCTTTGGGCTCAGATTGTTCTGAACAACGTGGGGCGGGCTGGGACCCATCCGTCCTGATGCTGCAGCAGAAGGAACCAGAATGACTTGGACGGCACCCGGACTGGACCCCCAGCCCTGGACTGGGCAACTGAACTCGGACTGGGCCCTTGGACTAAGTGACCATTTGTGTTTAATTTTTCTGAGTCAATCAGAGGAACTGTTGGTACCAACCCAGAACCGGTTCTAGTCTAATAAAGAAGGTTGATGTGGCAGGCTCCTCTGAGTTCCTCATGTTGTCCCCCTGATCCAGATCCTGATTCTGATCCGGATCCTGATCCTGAAAAAAGGATCCAGATCGTGATCCAGATTCTGATACTGATCCAGATCCTGATCCAGATCCAGATCCTGACACAGATTCTGATTCAGATTCTGATCCAGATCCTGATCCAGATTAGCCCTGACTTCCTGTCACTTGTGGGAAAAGAAAAATGTTTTTTAAACGCTGGAAAATGTCAGTTTTTCTGATCAAATCAGCCATTTTACTGCTGCCAACAAACCGTCACGCTAAATGTCAGGCTGCGTCTGATGAGCCTCAAAAGAAACTTTGAAGGCAGAAAAACATCAGAAACTGAAAAAGGATCCAAATCTGATGGAGCAAATGTCCAGAGTTGCAGCCGAGATCCAGACGTAGAGAAATTTAAGACAAAGTCCAACTTCCCAATGAATCCAAAATAAGATTTTAGATTAAATCACGTTATTTCATCCAGCAGATGAAAAAGCACAAAGTGTAATATTTATAAATTATTATCTAACCTAAGAGTAAGAAGAGACTGGAACAGGATGGATGGATGGATGGACAGTTGGATGAAGAGATGGATGGATGGATGATGGATGGATGGATGGACGATGGATGATGGATGGATGGATGGATGATGGATGGATGGATGGATGGATGGATGGATGGATGATGGATGGATGGATGGATGGATGGATGGATGATGGATGGATGGATGGATGGATGGATGGATGGATGGATGATGGAT